>ML677412.1:1254910-1289905 GCA_007922305.1 Dermatemys mawii
CTGAGAGTCCAGCCTCCCTTCTCCCCCCCGCCCCTCGTGACTGGTCTCCTCTCCCCACTGAAAGCTCTGGGGTCCCCTGCCCCTCAAATGACTGGGGCCTGCCCCCCACTGAGCACCCTGGGTGCTGGTTCTCTCAGTGGTCTTCCACTGACCTAAGTTTGCATTACACCTGGTTCTGTAATACAGGGGTCTGGAGGGAGTAAGGCAGCCTTTAACTTTTGCTTCCTTTTCACCATTATGCGTATGTAGCTTTTTCAGGACAGGCCTGGCATGGGACTTGAATCCTTGGCTTCTACTGGCATCTTTTGGAACTAGAGATGTATTGTAGTGAAGGTGAAAGTACGGTTCTGCTCAATATTTGTGCTGAGAGTGATCGCGGTACGGTGTAGGCTGTAAGCGAGCAGCTAGATGTTCAGCTTAACAGACAAATGCACTTTTCTGTCATGGTGCAGCATGCGCACTTTCTTGTATCGCTAACTTTTTGGCAGTTAGTTCAGGCAGATAGGTTTGAATTAGTGCGCCACTGCAGGCGTTTACTGCAGAAAAAGTTTACAACTCCATGAGAAGACAGGTTGATTTCCAAACTGCACCAGGGCTTTAAATACAGCTCTAGCCAATGGATTTGTAATGTTCCTGACTCTTCAAGGAGCAGCTGCAAAATGTCTGTTTCAAAATTAGAATTATGGCTCCTAGTCAAAACTGCAGTGGGAGGCAGACATGAAAACAAAATGTGGTAGGCGATCTATTGAGAGAAAACGATTAAGCACCAACGATTGTGTTTGGTGATATATAAGAGACACGTGTACGTTCTTGGATGCTGTTTCTCAATGATCGGTCCCTGAGATCTCCCTGACACAGTTTAGGAAGGCAGCAAGCCACTCACTGATATCAGAAAGGTTGAGAAACATTTTGTCTAGAAGACTAAATGTAGTGATTTGTTTACTCATTATGGCAAAAATGGAAAGGACTAATTTCCAGAGACACCTACTAGATGCCGGGGAAGGATTTACCCTTCTTGTGTTTAAGGTATCAGCGATCTTCTGTTTTCCAAGGGGAGCAACTGAAGTATTGCTTACCAGCCACTACAATGGCTTGTTTGACATCAACTTTAGATCTTGGTTCAAGGCAGGTTTACCCAACTCTGTATGACACTGAACTCCTCCTTGGCCCTGTCTCTTTCTCTCTCACACACATCCCCCCCCCCTCCCAAAGTAACATATGCTGAAAAGTTGACCCCCCCCAACATTAACACTTGATGGGATGTAGGAGATATCCCATACTCTTCTGAATTTTGTAGAGCCCAGGCCTTATGTTGATCAGGAGAAGTAATTTAAACCCTACCAGTTTTGTGATTTTGATCTTTTCTAAACAAGATTTCCTCTCCATCATCATCAATTTAGTTCTCACTACCCCCATATCTAGACAGGTGATGTAGTTGAAGCTCTTTTGTTTTGAAGCTGAGGAAGAAATTGCTTCCGTGCTAAGGCCTCATCTTCACTTAACTTGGAAGAGCTATCTCAGTTAGGAACGTGATTTTTTTTTTTAAAACCAACATAGCTATGTCAACAAGGCCCTGTAGTGTAAATGCAGTTTTGTCAGTATAGCAGCATCTGCACTGCAGACTCATGCTGGCACAGCCATTGTGGGAGGAGGGGGCTGACCCTTGACTGAAATAGTTCTGCCGGCAGAAGTCTTGTAATACAGGTGTAACTATACTGACAAAACTGCACTTTTTACCACAGTGGTTCAAAGTGCAGCTTTGCCAGGTTAGCCAGGTCCACCTGAGGAGCATTTGGCCAGTATAGTATACAAATATTCCATACCAGTAAAGCACTCCTAGTGTAGCTGTAGCCTAACTGTGTTTACACTGGTACAGCATATGCCGCTTCTCTGAACCAGCATACAGCCTGGTGTCCGCTACATAATTAGGTCAGATTAACTGCGGCAGTTGAGGTATGAAAAATCCACTGAGCGGCACTAATAGTGTCAACCTAGTTCCCGTCTCTCAGGGAGGCGGATTACCTGCGCAGATGGGAGAATCCCTTCGGTTCATGTGGGTAGTGTCTCTGCTGAAGTGCTACAGTGGCGCATTATCAGCTGTGCCACTGTAGCACTTAAAGTTAGACAAGCCCTAAGTTATGCTCAGTATAAAAGTGTTCGTACAACTGCATCCGCAGTAGAAGGTTTTGCTGGTGTAACTATGCCGGGAAAACCCTCCTACTATAAAGACAGCATAAAACCTTGCCTGCTAACGTTTGTGAGCCCCAAGGACGTGTCTGTAGCTGATGCCCTTTCCTCCAGCAGTTTCCTCCCTCTGGATTTGTAGTTGAGTAATAGTCATTCAGTGCTTCGATGAGATTGTTTACGTTCTGTTTTATGTACCGTAGGTTCTTATATCCTGACATGGGAGCTGTTAAAGGCAACACTTCTGTATTCAAGACTAACTTGAATTCTTCCCTGTGGACATCTGTTTCAGAATGCGTTACGTGGCCGCTTACCTGCTTGCTGTCCTGGGTGGCAACAACAACCCTACAGCCAAGAACATCAAGAAGATCCTCGACAGCGTTGGTATCGATGCAGATGATGAACGTGTCAACAAGGTTGGTTTCTTTGCATTAGTGTGTCTCTGGTCTTTTGGAGTAGTTATAGACACATTCTCCTGAGAGAATATTTGAAGCGGTTATCTTACACTCCAGTACTATACAATATTTTGTGACCTGGTAGTTTAACAGTGTAAACAGGCTTGTTAAACTTCTTTCTTGGTCCGTATCGCTTTGGAAAAACCTAAGCTTGCCAGTTGGAAGTTCACTGGTGTTTAGTGAAAACATAGGACTGGAGGAGACCTCCTGAGTCACTGAGCCCAGACCCCCACAGCTCCCGCTTGCAGTGATGGAGGTGATGGGTTCAAATCTCATAGGAATCTTGGCCAGGGGAGTAAAAACTGTGGCACTTGAGTGCAAAGTGCTGCTGTGGAGGCGAGTAAAGTTCAGGCCCTTATCTTCTCAGACTGCTGGAGACGGCGAGTCCTGTGAAGATGCTATCCGTGACTTCTAGATGACTGTAGGCATTTGGACTTAGCTAAGGCAAAGATACTCATGGTATCCGGATATCAACAGGAGAGAATGAAATACACTGCAATATGAAATTTTTGAGACTTGGGGGCTGAAAGGAAATTCAGAAGAATCTCTGCCAACCTTTTTTTTCTTCCCAATGTACTTTTGTCACTATATACAATCTCTGTAAGTAACAGAGTACGTAAATCCATCTGCAAATGTTCTCTCCTATGAGTTTCACCTTTTGCCTGCTCTAAAAGCTTTAATATTGATTGTCAGCTACTGATTCATAGTATGAACTGTAATATTAATTACAGCTGGGAAATCACTGCTGAAATACTCTTCCTGATTTTCTTCAATAATTGACTGTCCTGGTGATGCCTACCTCTGAATGGGAGGAGGAATGGGAAAGGGTGTATGGGTAAAGAGAGGAACACACACACTTTTTATATAAATGTCTGTTTATAGATAAAGATCTGTATGTGATGTAACCTTTCTTAGTTGTGTTATGTGGGTGTGGCAACTGGAAAACAGCCCGCATCAGAGCAAGGTGACAGTAGATTCATAATGTGACCCTTAATCACCTTGAAGCAAGACACCTTAACACCTTATGTGAAAAACATGAATGGCTCAAAGCAGGTATATAGCAGTCTGCAATTATCAGGGACAATCTTGGCTGTCCCACATGTAACTGTGTTTGCGGTTCTCGCATTGATCTGACCTTACGTATACATCTTCATGTCTAGTATTTGCTAAGTCCTTGTACACTGACATCAGCATGAGACTCCATCCATGTCTATGGGTGATATGGGCTGTTCAGTTATTTTATTTATGGTGCCTAGAGTCTCCAGCTGAAATTGACTCCTCATTGTAATAGGTGCTATTCCAGGTAGGTGCTGTTCTGAGAAACATGGAAACAGAAGGAGGGAACAACCTTGTTCAAGGTTACAGAATAGTTTAGTGGCAGAGCCGGGGTAGAACTCAGAGTCTCATAACTCACAGTCCAATCTCCTACCTCCCCAAACTGTTGTGTTCCCAAACAGCTTTGAGCAATTGCATGCTATGAGAAATTTTAAATAAAAGAATAATTTAACTATAAGACTTCGGATCAGTTAAAAGGCTTGACGAGTTCGGTGACGCCTGATATTGCATCATAAGATGAAAGCACATTGAGCAAATGAGTACGCAGTGACTCGTTACGGAACTTAATTGTTACTACTAAAGTTTTTGAACATGTAGTTTATAGTTTCTATTAGAAGAAATCTTTATAGTAGAAATGTATTGGGGTTTTTTGGGCGGGGGGTAAACCACTTTCTTACCTGCACTTGTCTAAAATTTCGAATCTCGTTCCTTGCTATTTATGCGACGTAATTTCTTTTAGCACTGGTCAATGTCAGTGTCACTTACCTCCTTCCCTTTTTAATGCACTAAAGTCACTAAATAGTGCAATGCTTGGGTTGCAGATACTGCAGGGTAATGGTTTTTTTTCTGACAAGTATTCTGTTCAGATCTTATTTCAATTTTATGCTACTATTGCTGTTGTAAACATTCTCCAAAAACCTACTTTTTGTCTCTAAGCTACTCTTTGTGCCTTTAACTCCTTAATACTCTGTTTTTAATTCTTCTGTTATGCATCCCTTTGTGGTAATTTCTATGGTGGTGAATTGCCAGTGTCAAGAGACTACTAAACAGATCAAACACCCAGGTTTGATCTTTAACCTCTTTCTTTTTCTCTCTCATAATAAAGGTCATCAGTGAACTGAGCGGCAAAGATGTTGATGATGTTGTCAATTCAGGTAAAAAATTATCAGATTTTAAGAACTCAGTCATTGCAAGACAGAAGTAGACAGATCAGTCCATTTGCATTTCTGTGGATTTATCTAAAAGGGAAGTGCTGGCTTTCATATTTGCTTGACTGAAGCAAACGCCAGCTAAAATACTGATTTGCAGAGAAATGTCTCCAGGCAGATTGTTACAAGCTTATTAAAATACAGTAGGTGTTTGTCCTGGCAGACCAGTCAGTGTTAAAGTGCATTTTATTGTAAAAGAGTGTGTAGATTCTTTCACTAAATAAGAAGATGAGCCATCTATGCAAAGGCTTAAAATCAACTCTGACTTCCCTTTATTTGAAGTGGAAATTGGATATTTCTCTATTTTATCCCTTCAAATGGAAAAACACTCTCCTTGTGACTATGGGAAACAGCAAGAATGTAACTAGAGCGTGTTTGATTAGTATTATGAAGTAATGTAATCAGCATAATTTTGAATCACTGTTCACTTCTGTTAAATTACAGATCTGCAATGGAGTACCAAATTTATATGTATACTCCCAACAGAATACAGTAGCAATCTTTCAGTTAATTTTTCCTGCTATTATGAAAACACTTACTTATATGCTTGTAAGCATTACAATTTAAATACAATCACCAAGATTCTGTACTATATTGAGATTCAGGAAATTAATGGGTTTCAGTGTAGCCTGTGATACTGCTTCTGTGGCAAGACACTTAATCTTTCTAAATGTGTTTTCCCCATCTCAGAGAGCGGGAAAATGGTAGTAGGCTTAATTAATCAGTGTTGGTAAAGTTTGGAGACAAGTTTTAAATGCTGAGTATTAAGTTCATTACCTTCCTTTCATACTTGGTTCTGTGCTGAATTATAAAGACCATTGATTTTACTGTCATGTGATGACTTTCAGAAAGATTAAAATTCAGGTCTTCACTGCCTGTGGATATTTTTTTCTTGTACAGTTTAATTTGTATAATTCAGAGCCACACTCGAAATTCAGAAACTGTGGCCTTGGAGCTTTGGAATAAATTAAGTGCAAAGTTGAAGACCCAGATTTATTTTGGTGAATTTTCAGCCCAATTTTCATTCTGCACACCAAATAATTTCCAAGCACAAATGAGATACTTCCAAGATTAGTGTTCACTTTTAAGTAACTTTCATGCCATGTGAGCAAAAGTGATTTGAAATAACTGAACTTCAAAAGGGCCATTTTGTACCATGCTGATTCGTTTCTTTCATAACACATCTTGTGCAGCTGCTTGTGAATTTTCTGTTTGGGCAGCATTTATCTGTGTGTACGTTTCAGAGTGGTTGCCTTCGCACGTCTGTGAAACACATGAGAACACGGTTAAAAATCATTTCGTTCATCTCAAGCGCTTTCCCATACAGTGCTGTGTTGCTTCAGGTGTGCATTTGTGTCCTGTGTGTGAAATGCTGTCTTTGTAGCGGACATCATAAGAGATTACCTAAGTACGACACATTCTCCTTAACTTTGAGGGATCTTAGAATGAGGCTGTGTGTGTGTGTGTTTTATTTACAAGTCTCTCATGTCGTAGGCCTCTCCAAGTTAGCCTGTGTTCCAGCAGGCAGTGCTGTTGCTGCAGCCCCTGCTGCATCTTCGGCTAGTGGTGAAGGCGCACCTGCAGGTAGGTCTTGTTTTTGAGGGAGGGGAATTCCTGGGTTCTTTGTGAGACTGAGAATGCTTCCCTCTTCAGAGGCTCTTTTATTAGCCATAAACAGAAAATCCATTAAGAATCTGACCTGAAGCATGAGTCTTCATAGCATTTCTAAGTGTAGGAGCTGCTATGGTTGGTTTGAATGTAGAACTACTCTTTTTAAACGTACACAGTGCAAACTTTGAAATCAAGATTAGCTTGAGGAACATCTTACAGGAGTGACTATCCATTTTAGCATAACACTTTGGTGACGGAGGATTGTAATCTTTCTAAAGCTACATACGTGGGTGAGAGGCTCAGCCCATTAAATGTCAATTTGATTTTTGAACCCCCTGTGAATTTGGCACTTTTGAAAGTCTCCCCCCAGTTTGCACAAAATAAGCCTTAAAAAAACAGAGCCTGCCTGCCTGAAATTTCTTTTCCCGGGGCATAACTTTTATTGCCTTAAAGTGTAACTGTTATTGCCTGCAAGTGGCAGGGAGGGAAAGGATTGTTTAAGATCATACACGCTACATTTGTCTCAGTATACATGCACACAGTATTCATTAGTCGAACACTAAATTAACCTGCACAAGGATGATCCAGACTTCTGTCTCTTAGCAGGAGCTGCTGGCCTTTCAACTATTAATTTTCACTTTCTTTGACTTGCAGAAGAGAAAAAAGAAGAAGAGAAGAAGGAAGAATCTGAGGAGTCTGATGAGGACATGGGATTTGGACTCTTTGATTAATCACTTTGTTCTGGAAAAATAATAAAAATAGCAAAACCGAAAACTCTTTTATGCACAAACTTGATTTACCTACTAAAGATAGACATCTTAGAGCCTAATTCCCTTAGGCTCCTCTGAAAATGCCAGCATCTCTTCTTTATGGAAGGTTTAATGGTTAGTGAGGACGAGGAGCTCAGGTTCTTGGGGTCTAATCCCAGTTTTTATACTGATTGATCAGCCTCCGTGAAATCTTCTAATGAAGTTTTCAGAGCCATGTTTACTGCATTGCAATATGTTGTTATCAAGAGCATATAGTAGTATGGGAAAGAAATGTTTTCAGATCCTTGCATATGCATGCTCTCTTGAGTTAAATAGGCCTATTGGGTAGCTGAAAGCCAAATAGGATCTGCGTTCCTGCTTTTTTCGCTGCTGTGGGACCTTGGTTGTGAAACCTAACTGATCTCTCTCACTTTCCCCATCTGTAAAATGGGAATAGTACTTCACAGGTGTAGTAGGGGTAGTATTTATAAAGCACTTCAATATCCTTGGATGAACGGCATTAGAGAAACGCAAACTGTTGCATTCAGAACCTGAACAGGCTCCAACTCTCTGCGCTAGGCAAAGGTTTCAGAATGCTGGAAGTAACAGATGGGACTCTAGTACATGCAACTTCCACAGCTGGATGCCAGTATGCTTTGCTTTACTCGGTACAGTTCAAACATGTATGCAGTTCATTACTGGGGAACTACTAAATACCATATATACTTAATAAATATCCACATATTGCTTCCTGGCTTTATAAAACAGACTGGTTTGATCACAGAATCCTAACCAATCTATTCTGCAATATAGCCATCCAGTTTACCATGTTCTACAGCTTCCCTATCCTGCAGGATCACAAAAACTCCTTTTATTGCACTTAAAAATGCAGTCAACATTGTAAAACAATTTGATTCATGGAAGAACTACAAATCTAACTCTTTTGTTCTGCTTTTCATCTGCTTCTCAAAGCAGATATAGCACCATATCACAGATGGGGAAACTGAGGCATATGGAAGTGAAATGAGTTGCCCATGGTCACACAGCAGGTCAATGGCAGATCTGGAAATGGAACACAGGTCTCTAGTTAGTCCATTGTTCTATCCACTTGGCCACACTGCCTCCCAAGTAACACAGCAGCAGTGGTAGAACAGGGGAAAGTACAACTGATTGCTCAACAGAAGGTAGGATTCTGTTCCTTAAAATGTATCACGTTTTCCATCACCTGCCATTTGAAATTCAATGTTTCTGGTTTCAATACATTATTTGATCTGATGTCTCTCTGGGTAACAGCGAAACTCTTCCTAATGTAGAGGATCAATGAAGATCAGAGCGGTGTACCTACCCTTCTTTGACTCTGTTTAGAAAGCTGGTCTCCATCTCCCTTCACATTTGCTCTTAACCTAGGTGTTTTTACTTTAAAATAGTGTTAAGGTGTGAGCCTTGCATTGACTGGTAATGCGGTGATTAGTCTAAAATGCTTTCCTCGTTACAGGATTTTAGGCTGTAATGTGTTTTATAGTGTTGAACGTCGTGTAAACATTTGTAATTTCCTCT
Source organism: Dermatemys mawii (assembly GCA_007922305.1). Classification (NCBI taxonomy): domain Eukaryota; kingdom Metazoa; phylum Chordata; order Testudines; family Dermatemydidae; genus Dermatemys; species Dermatemys mawii. The sequence goes on from ML677412.1 coordinate 1,263,731, forward strand.
CAGGAACGAGGCAGATGAGAGAGAATTTCCTGATGGGAGTTTTTCTAAATATTCCTTCTCTGTTGTAATTATTCCTTGCAGGCTGCCTTGTTCATCCATCCTATATTTAATAACCAAGACAACTCCCAACATTTCATTTCATCTTCCATGCCTCTCCACTGTGGCTATGCATGGAACGTGCTCCCTTTTTTCCCATGTGCCAAGCAACTTCCTTTTCTTCCATGTTCTAAAATTTCTCTTTTGGCTTGTCTTTTTGCCTCTCGCCACCAATCATTTGCTCTTGTTCTTCATCTGATCTTGCACTTTGGTGGAGCAGACTGAGGGTTGTAAGCAAGACATTAGTGATTCTTTCCCTTGGTGATGATTAAGCCTCAGCTGAAGTACTGTGGTGCCCAGAACTGGACACATTTCAGGAAAGATGTGGACAAATTGGAGAAAGCTCAGCGGAAAGCAACAAAAATGATTAAAGGTCTAGAAAACAAGACCTATGAGAGAAGATGGAAAAATTGGGTTTGTTGAGTTTGGAGAAGAGAAGACTGAGGGGAGACATGGTAACAGTTTTCAAGTACATAAAAGGTTGTTACAAAGAGGAGGGTGAAAAATTGTTTGTTTTGACCTCTGAGGATAGGACAAGAAGCAATGGGCTTAAATTCCAGCAAGGGAGGTTTAGGTTGGACATTAGGAAAAACTTCCTAACTGTCAGGGTGGTTAAGCACTGGAATAAATTGCGTAGGGAGGTTGTGGAATCTGTGTCATTGGAGGTTTTAAGAAGAGGTTAGACAAACACCTGTCAGGGTTAGTCTACATAATACTTAGTCCTGTCTTGAATGCAAGGGAGTGGACTAGGTCAGTGGTTCTCAGCCTGTGATCTGCAGACCATGTCTAAAGTTTCCAAAGAGGTTTGCACCTCCACTTCAAAATGTTTAGAGGTCTGTAAATGGAAAAAAGGTTGAGAACCACAGGGACTAGATGACCTGTTGAGGTCCCTTCCAGTCCCACGAGCCCGTGACTGGTGATTCTGTGGCATCTTCATTCACATTTTAAAATGAAGGCTTTTGTTGAACGTGAGAGTGCAATTAATGCCAAGTGCCGCATGGCGAGTGCATGAGATTATGCAATAAACACATTAGCAGGGCGGTTTTTAAAAAAAATAAAACCAGTGAAGTAATTAATATTGGTATGTGCAGTTGTGAACTTCAGCACTGTCAGGAGTCGAATGGCTTAATTTGAAACGGCAATTATTTTTTTTTGTTTGCAGACTTAGGAAGACAATTCAGCGTGGGTTTGCATTCAATTAATATTTTGAAGATGGTATTCTCAGCTGTGACAACAGGCAATAACTTTGCTTTTTTCAAACAAAAATTCTGTGCCATGGTTCTCTGGCCAGTGACTTTAATATACCAGGATCCAGGCAGCTATTGAATCTGGCAGGAACAAGACATGTCATTATTAAATAGGAATTGGGTTATCACCTTTGTTAGGTTGAGAACCACAGGGACTAGATGACCTTTCCTTGTGTATGCTTTGTCTAATGTTAGTAACATCTTTAGGCAGAGACCTTATTTATCTCTGATTTCATTTGCTATACGATAACCCTGGAATAACTCCTTTGAACTCAATGCAGTGTAGTGCAACTGAGAGCAGAAGGTGGTCCCTAATTTATCCAGACCAGTGGGGAATGTTTTGTACATTATTTGTATTACACCAATAATAAAGGACATCAATAAGCCAAGATGCATAGTAAGTTTTGGCACAACGTCCTACTCACAAATCTTTATAGTCAGAGAGCAAATAACTAAATGCAAGAATTAGCACTTCATCTATCTAATCCACAAAACAATCCCTTTGTGTATATAAAGGCTACGCCAAAAAAAAAAAAAGAGAGCATTTGTGTCATTTTGTTCTGCTTTTTCATTGCCTTCTAAATAGCAACTCCTCTCTGCAAGACTTTGTGTGGATTATAAATAGAGAAAGAAAGTTGGAGGGAATTCACCTCAATGGCAAATTTTCTTCGTCATGCAGACCAAATATAAATTGCATGGTATTAAATACTGCAATTCGAAAGGATGCATCTGTTTGGGACAGTTCTCCAAGTGGCTCTGTAGGAAGGATTATAGTACAGTAGCTAAAAATGGACACAGTTCTCTTCAATCATCAAGTTAATTACCCTAAGCAAAGGCAGGATCTAGTCAAAGAATCTTTACAATAACCATTTCTTCCAAGCGTACTCAAGAGATTTGAGGTCGGGTCTGAAGCTGCAACGTCTCTGCCTCTATCACTTCCCAAAAGTTTCACACTTGATGTCATGGCTTTATTTTTGATTGATCGCCTATGCCTGGTCCTAGGACGAGATGAATCGTTTTGGACTTCAGTGGCCGTAAACCGCACAGCCCGGTAAGTTTTCAAACCTGAGTGCTTGAAGTGCCACATCTAAATAGGCTGAACTGGTTTTCAGAGGTCGAGTGTCGTCAGGCAGGGGTCTACTTCTCTGTGCCTTAGTTTCCCTATCTGTAGAATGGGACTAACAACATTTAGAATGAAATCCTGGTACTATTGAAGTAAATGGCAGAACTCTCGTTGATTTCCACGGGGCTAGGATTTCACCTTCAGTGTACCTACCTCCTAGGTACATCGTCGAGTTATATCCATTGATGTTTGAGAGACACTCAGGTGCTATGTGACTAAGAGTCCTGTGGTACCTTAAAGACTAAAGTATTAGAGCATAAGCTTTCATGGGCTAATACCCACTTCGTCGGATGCAAGGTGCTATGGAAATTCATGAACATTTGTGATAAGTGCCAGGGTAAATTAGATACTTTGTGTTAAAAAGGGGAAGGGAAGAAGGGAGGGATTTCTGTGGGGAGCAAGTCTGACTATGAAAGACCCAATTGAAAGCCCATTGAAATCGGTGGGAGTTTTTCCATTGACTGCTTGATGCTTTTTGAATTAGGACGCTAGAGACCTGCCATAGCCAAAAAACAAAAACAACGAACCCACCTTTCACCTGCTGCCTTTAGCTGTGATGATGGCACCTTTAAAAAGTACATGGCATGCGTGTACTGCAACCGTTCGGGATAACCTTGAGGAGCACGTAGGAAACAGTGAAATTCAGAGTGCTAAAAATAATGCTCCTTCTAACACATCTATCATAGAATATTACGGTTGGAAAGGACCTCAGGAGGTATCCAGTTTGATCCCCTGCTTAAAGCAGGACCAGTCTCGAACTAAATCAACCCAGCCAGGGCTTTGTCAAGCCTGACCTTAAAAACCACTAAGGAAGGAGATTCCACCACCTCCCTAGGGAACCCATTCCAGTGCTTCACCACCCTCCTAGTGAAAAAGTTTTTCCTAATATCCAACCTAAACCTCCCTCACTGCAACTTGAGACCATTGCTCCTTGTTCTGTCATATGCCACCACTGAGAACAGCCGAGCTCCATCCTCTTTGGAACCCCCCTTCACTTCATAAGCAGCCTGCCAGGTAAGCAAAATATCATAACTGAAGCTCAAACCAGCGAGCTGTTGCGCCACTGCTTTCTGAACAACGTTCAAATGCCTGCACTGAAATCCAGCCACCTGATTAAAAGAGCCTGGGCTGCCATTGAGGGATAGGCATAAAATAAAGGTGCAGGTGCTGTGCAGTTTGCAGTGGAAAAGCCCCGGACTCCATCAAACATTTGACTGGGTCTTATCAATGAAAATCCCAACAGGGATGCCAGGCTCATTCGAGCTGCCTCGCTACAGCCCCTGACATGGAAAAGGAGAAACTCATGACTTCTGCCCAGCTTCGTCGCTGGCGTCGCTCTGTTTGTATCAGCCAGGGGTGAATATGGCCCAACATCGGTCATTTCTTGGATTTCCAGGCTGGAGGTGGGTTTGTTGAAAACTGGCATAAAATGGCTCTTCTGTCACCCTACTTGGCCATCAGAATTTGCTGCTTTGTGGTAGATTCTGGACGTTCTGGTTCTATCAAAGCTGTAGAAGCAACGCATTCGGGGCTGCCCATTATGAAATATATGTTCCCTGACTTGGTTAATGCTCGGTTTTTTACTGTAATGGAGCCAGGATCCAACTGTGTGTTAATCGGGTAGCTGAACAAAAGTTACACAACAGGGCTATAACAGGGTCATGGTTAAAAAAACACTTCAGCCCAGATCCTCAAAGGGATTTAGACACCTTAATTGCAATGGCAGCTAGGTGCCCCTAAATACCTTTCAAGATCTAGGCCTTGAGTCCTGTCTAAAAAGGAGCAGGATTTTTACCAGAATTGTGATCAGGACGGATGATCCATTTAGGTGCCTGATCCATGCCTAAGGGTGTTTTCAAACTACATTGGGCAAAGCAGTAGCAAATCACCTAGTGGGGAACCAATTGCGTGCTGCCTTCTGAGCGGGACTGGGTGATGTTCTGGGGGCAGCGGGGGGGGAGGCTAAGGCAGGGCCACAAGTGTGCAGTGATGCAGGTGCACTGGTGGTAAAGCTTCATGTTGCTGGGACTCAGAGAACACGTCCCTGCCCCCCCCCCCCCCCGCACTGCAGGGTCCAGAAAAACGGTTCTATTCAGCCCCTCCCCCAAAAGACCTTGGCCTTGGGCTTAGTGGAGGGAAAGGGGGAAATAATTAGCCTTGTTGTGAGGTGGAATCTGAAGTATGTCTATATGAGGTACTTTGGTGGGCCCTGTTACCATGGTATTGAAGAGCCTCCATCTTGAATATATTTCTCCTCGTGTGGCAGGGCAGCGCTATTATCCCCATTTTACAGGTGGGAAATGGAGGCCCAGAGATACTAAGGGTCTGCTTTTTAACACTGTACCAGAGCCTAAAGACGCGGGTCAGCATCCAGGTGCCTAACTCCTGTGTGAGATAGGGCCAGATTATTAAAGGTATTTCAAAGTCCTTCAGGAACCTAAGTGACTTGCCCAGGGTCACGCAGGGAGTTTGTAGCAGAGCAGGAAACGGAACCTGGGTCTTTTGAATTCAGTTAGTGCCCTACCCACTGGGCCATCCTGTCTCGAAGTCAACAGGAAGTAGTCCCTTTGACTTCAGTGGGCTTTGGATCAGGTCCTTAAGCATGTGTTCGTTGCAGCGGAGAAGAGACTTGTTTCCCACCGAAATTTCTACAGGCCTCTCTTGAGAGGGTATTTGGTGATGGGGAGAGCGAGAGGGAAGCTACCTCTGTAGCAAAGGCAACAGGTGGGTTGAGGGAGTTTCGTTCCCAAGGGTATCGGGATGCCGACATTGTCTTAGAAAGGAACAGGAAGTGCTGTGCCCATGGAGGCCTTCCGCTGAATCCTGGCATTGCCTTGCCTCCCAGGGGGTTGTGAAGATAGGAATGTTAACAGATTGTGAGGCGCTCCGATGTGATGGTAATGAGGAGCAGACAAATACCATTAAGCAGCTTTAGGACAGAATTATGCCTCTGCCGGCAGCCGGCTTGAGAGGAAGGTGCAAGAAACCCAACGCTAGGCAGATTTGGGATAATCTGCCCCCTAATCCATAATAGCTAGAGACAGCTCTAAGCCCGGTAGCATGAGTCCTTTCCCATGCTTTTTTCTTAATACTTACTGTAACTCTGGATTGCCTTTTAACTTTTAAATGTCCAGTCCTTCTTTGAACGTTGCTAAATTCCCGCTGACATAATGTGGCCAGAAGTTCCGCAGTCTAAATATATCTTGTGTGAAAAAAATGATCGTCTTTGGATGGTTTTTAATGTGTGGCCCTTTGTCGCCATTTCCAGCAGGCGAGAACAGGACCCTAAATGGACTGAGCAAGAAATGCAGCAGCAGCTACCGCACTATGGCAAAGGTAAAGGCTTTGGCTTTCCTTTGGTGCCTTTGGTTTTCACTGAGATCTCTGTGGGAAATGCAGGGGAGGCTTGTAAACGTTGCGAGGAGAATGTCAGGACAGAGGAAGAATGTCGCACAGAGTGTTGGATAACCGGTAACGATGCCTTGCCTTGGATCTAGGACCAAAACTGGGCTCTATAGACTCAAGCTGCTCTATCACTTCAGCTGCATAATGGAAATTCTAACTCCTGGGGGAGAGGGCGGCTTTACTCTTTGGTGGTTGGGCTGAGTTTGGTATCCAGATGCCTATTGATTTTAGGGGTTCCTTTAGCTGAATTTGCTCTACAGACCATTAGTCATTTTCCTAAGGCTTGTGTTTGTTCACCCGTGTTTGTTTCACACCCATCAGCTTTTGGTCGAAATGTCAGTTGTCCAGAAGGAGCCTGGATTGCTGAGCTGAGATCACCTCCTGTCAGACAAGCTGCCTGAGAACACAGTGTTTCCTCTCAGTCAGAGGAAAGAGCAACTTGAATCAGACTTTCAGCTGGGATTTATAGCCTGTTCATATCTCCAGTGATCATTAGAGGAGAAGGCAGTGTGTCATAGTAGTTACAGCAAGGGACAGTGGGTTAGTAACGTCAAAAATCCCGGCCTCTGTTCCTGATTCTGCCACCGAATGATCTTGGGACGGTCCTTTAACTCCTCCATGCCTTAGTTTCCCTACATATCATATTATGATAAGACTGTACCTATGTAGATACCTCTACAGGCTCTGTCACTATAGCATCTGAATTATACTTTTCAGAGGGGCAGCCGTGTTAGTCTGTGCCAGCAAAAACAATGAGGAGTCCTTGTGGCACCTTCGACACTAACAAATGTATTTGGGCATAAGCTTTCGTGGGCTCTAACCCGCTTCTTCAGCTGCATGGAGTGGAACATACAGCAGGGAGGTATAAATACACAACACATGAAAAGATGGGAGCTGCCTTACCAAGTGGGGGGTCAGTGCTAATGAGCCAATTCAATTAAGGTGGAAGTGGCCTATTCTCAACAGTTGAGAAGAAGGGGTGGAAGTCACTTTTCTAGTGCTAATGAGGCCAGTGTAAACAAGGTGGCCCATTTCAAACAGTTGACAACAAGGTGTGAGTATCAGCAGGGGAAAATTAGTTTTTATAGTAAGCCATCCACTCCCAGTCTTTATTCAGACCTAATTTGATGGTGTCCAGTGTGCAAATTAATTCTAGTTTCACAGTTTCTCATTGGAGTCTGTTTTTCAAGTTTTTTTGCTGATGAATTGCCACTTTTAAGTCTGTTATTGAGTGACCAGGGAGATTGAAGTGTTCTCCTACTGGTTTTTGAACGTTATAATTCTTGATGTCTGATTTGTGTCCATGTGTTCTTTTGCGTAGAGACTGTCCAGTTTGGCCCATGTACACGGCAGAGAGGCATTGCTAGCACGTGATGGCATATATCCCATTGGTAGATGTGCAGGTGATCGAGCCCCTGATGGTGTGGCTGATATGATTAGGTCCTATGATGGTGTCCGTTGAATAGATATGCGGACAGAGTTGGCAACGGGCTTTGTTGCAGGGTTTGGTTCCTGGGTTAATGTTTTTGTTGTGTGGCGTGTAGTTGCTGGTGAGTATTTGCTTCAGGATGGGAGCGGGGAGGGCTGTCTGTAAGCGAGAACTGACCGGTCTCTCAAGGTCTGTGAGAGTGAGGGATCGTCCTTCAGGGTAGGTTGTAGACCTTTGATGTGGTGGAGAGGTTTTAGTTGGGGGCTGTAGGTGACAGCTAGTGGCGTTCTATTACTTTCTTTGCTGGGCCTGTCCTGTAGTCGGTGACTTCTGGTTACTCTTCCGGCTTGTCCACGTTTTTCTACCTTTGTTTTCATATTTTGGGCTGGAAGATGCCATGGAAGTGTGTAGAGTTATTAGTGTCCTGTTATTAGTGTCCTGTTACCTTAAACATCCCACAACTGGTGTTGTCGGAGCAGAGATGTTAACCTTGGTGTCCTGGCTAAATTCCTACAGTTGGTAATTATCTTCTGCTTACAGGTATTAAACACTCCTCCTTATAGCTTGAACTGGATGCAGTATTCTTCCTCTCTTAGGAGGTCATCGTGGGTCCCAAGATGCTCGGATGCGATCTCAGCAGCTGGATCCAGGGATCCAGGCGTCTCCTGGCTCTTCGGGGCGGACAGAGCTCCCGCTAAAAGCCAACGGAGGTGAAACGAACAAATGCAGTCCTTAAATAACAAGTGGTCAATAAAGGCAAATGCAATTAAGATCTAGCTCAAATATCAGCTCCCCCTTATTATTATGGGGTCGGGCAGAGGAATAGAGCTGCAGACCAGCCACGGACCATAGAATCATCCCCAACTCCCCGCCTGCCTCCCGAGCTACCCATGCAATATCCAAATTGGAGTGCACGCTCCTCACGCAAAGACCCCTTGGGGGCTATTGCTGGGCGTGGCTCCCAATGCGCGTCTATGATGCTACGTAAGTAACGAATAATCCCCATTTAAGCCCCCTCTCTCCCTGCCCCAAGGAGGTGAGAAAGAAGCCAGACGCGCAGATATATTGGCCTGAGTCGTCCCATGGGGCAGCAGGGAAGAGCTGTGTGTTTGATGATGTTTCTCACAGAACGGGCTCGGCAAGATGCACCAATAACGTTCGCGTTAGTGAATATGGCCACGTTTGCGTTAGTGAATATGGCCTTAGCTCCCTCCCATAAGCTCTGACTTCTGTTTTTCCTTTGGGGTGCCCCCCAACCCTCTCTGCCCCGAGGTCCGGCCCTTGCTCCACCCCTTCCCCCAAGGCTCTGCCCTCACTCTGCCACTTTCTGCCCTTCCTCCACCCTCTCCCTGAGGCCCTCCCCACTGCTCTCTGTCCTCCCTGAGCCATCAAACAGCTATGGCTGGTGGATGCTAAGAAATACAGATCCTCTACCTTTGTCACTGTGCACAGGTGTCTGCTGCGGTATCTTCTTGGATGGTAAATGGAATGGATAGTTCTCCCCTAATGAGAATTCCAAGAGTTACACATTCACAAATAATCACCTGAAATTGGGTGATGTGTAATGACCAGGGATTGTTCAGAAGATCCCAGGGATACATTATGAGAGTAAGCAAGCTAGGCGTTTCTAACTCACATAACCCTACCACTCTTTGTATCACTTACTTTGCCTCTGTAAGAAGAAAATGGCATCGTGATATCCTTGTAAATAAAACTCCCGTAGTACCTGCAGGGGAAACCACTTAGCATTATAAAGGACAGTCGTTCCAATTGCAAAAGAAGTGCCCTGTAGGCAGTAATCACAGTATTGCCAACTCTTGCCATTTCATTGTACATCTCTCAATAGTTGGTGTTTTTTCTTAAAGCACCAGCTACTGGAGTCATGTGATTCCCCCCCCCCCGCCATTTATTTTTGGTGAGCATCTCTGCTTCCATTAAAAAAACATTGCTGGGGAGAAAAGCCTGAAAATTTGAACTCTAAAGGCTGAAATATCAGAAGGCAAATACAACCTACCCAGAATTTTTTCCTAAGGCACATGATTTTTAAGCCATCTCATGATTTGGGCTGGGAGCTGATTTATGATCCTCACATGCTCAGGGTTGGCAATACTGAAACGATCTGGCACTGTGCAGTCCCTGAGGCTACTCACCGGAGGACTGGGTGGGAAAATGCTATAACTAAACCTGCGCAAGTTCTCAAACGAGAGCTGGAAGGTGCTTCGGAAGAAGCTGATGCAGCTGAAATAGGCAGGGCAGTCCCTCGGGCAGATGTCAACCTCGCCTGAGAAAGGGGACACCGTGATCATGGTTTCCGAGTCCGAGACAGGCTGCACGTTACTTATACCTCCGTCCACGTAGCGCTGAGAAGACATGCGGGTTTGAATCAGATAATGGTTCATCTTCGGTGTGGATCACAGCATGCCAAATCCCATCAGGAAGTCCAGGTCACAACTCAGGCACATAAAATGGGAAATTTGGGGCCCGGTTCTCATTTACATTAAGGCGGCTTAACACCAGAGTGCAAATCACATTAATTCCCATTTTAAGGCCCTTTTACACTGTCTTAGCGCAAATGAGAATGTAGCAAATGCCATTGAATGAAGGAGGGTCTCGCGGTTAAGGTAGCAGACTGGGAGTAAAGAGATCTAGGGCGTGGATTCTCAGTTCAAGTAAATCAGCACTGGTCCATTGCGTTTACTGGAGCTATTCCAATTCACATCAGGTGAGATCATGGTCCCTACATTCTAGATGCCAGTGTTGATCTGGGTTCGGGGATGGGCCCTTATGTGCATAGTACAAATGACTATAAACTTGTACGCGTTGGGCACATGGTTGGGCTAATGGCTCAAGCAAACACTTGTAACCTGGAAGGATCCATGTGCCCAGAGCTTAACTCAGCTCGCTAGTTTCATTTGCAGTTTGGTCTTCCACAGCTCCCAGCCAACTTGAAACTTGCATCAAAACTGGAGGGGTGTGAAGTTCCATGGCCTTGAAACTGACACACCTGCTTCTTGGAATAATAACCCCGTAGGACCCCCGGCAGTAAGAGATGCCCACCACAGCTGCTGGATGCCCGAGATCCATGTCAGCCCACTGTCTGGTAGGATCAGAAAATGTTCCGCCTAGAGCCTTGGCAAAGAGTACTCACCACGCCTTGGAAGGAAGGAGGGTTGAATCCACAGTAGACAGGAATGAAGCAGCTACAGATCACTGCCTGTGAGAAGAGGGCCAGAGGGTTACAGGTGAGTAGAGAGAAATATTTTAGAGGCGCATCATCAGCCAGGAAATAGTTTCCCTCTGAAAATGCTGCACCTGCTGTTACAAGTAACAGCTCAGACTGATACGATGGGGCGAGCTTTGTGGGTGTGGGTAGGAACCTGATTGTCTTTATTGCAATGTGTTGATCTTGTGCCGCTACCAGCAGTTTGTGTATGGGCTCTTTGGCTGCTCTGCTGTTGTTTAGTTGCACTTCCCATCTCTAGTGTGGCAACAAGCCAGGTGAGGTGGGGGCTGTCATAATATAAAGGGAAGGTAACAACCTTTATGTATACAGTAATATACAATCCCTCCTGGCCAGAGGTACAGAATCACTTACCAGTAAGGGGTTAAGAAGCTAAAAGAACCTGATTGGCACCTGACCAAAAGGACCAATGACGAAAGAAGATACTTTCAAATCTTGTGGGGGAGGTTTTGTTTGTTTCTCTCATTGTGTGTGTTCTCTCTGAGACAGAGAAGGACTGGGCCAGGAAAAACCGTCTCCTAAAACCCTGCCTGAAATAAGCATCTCAGATTACCAAAATTGTAAGTAAAGCAAGGAAAGGCGTTAGATTGTCTTTTATTTTAGCTTGTGAGTTTTCGCTATGCTAAAGGGAGGTGTATTCCTGTTTTCTGTAACTTTGAAGTTAAGCTTAGGGGGAATCCTCTGTGTGTTAAATCTTTTTATTGCCCTGTAAATGTACCTTCCATCCTGATTTTACAGAGGTATTTCTTTTACTTTAAAAAAAAAAAAAAATCTTTTAAGAACCTGATTGATTTTCAGTGTCCTAAAAACCCGGGGCTGTGGTCTATGCTGACTTTCTTTACCTATTGCTTGGTATATTATTTTCAAGTCACTTGTGCAAGTCACTTCCCCTCCCTGTACTTCACTTTTTCCATCTGTAAACTGGGCATAATGAGGCTTTTCTTCCCTATGGGGTCAGCTTTTCTACAGACAGTGCTGCCCGCTCATCTAAGGCCAACAACTGTCACAACTAATTCAGACGAGGGCTATTAAAGGTTTAATTCCCATTGTGCTGCCTTATTGGAGAATTCCAGAGAAACGGATGATGAACCCAGCCACACAGCTCTATAAATTGCTAGGTCAGAGCGGAACTGGCATTTTCACTCTTGGGCACAGACTATGCAGCAGTCAGTCAGTCACTGGGGGTTAATTTGCATGTGGCCACTGCCTCCATATGCAGGTGGACTCTGGATAATAAGACAACAACAGTTAGAGCTGATGGAATATTTTGCTTATAACTTGATGCTCAGCTCGAATCAGACCGGGTTGGCATTCTCCCTTCCCAGCCTGGACCTGTGGTTTGAGTTAAGTTCAACAGGGTTCCTCTCTCCCTAATAAACCCATTTGCTGTTCTCCTGGCTCATCATCAGTTTAATGACGTCCCCTCCTTCTAAATACATAGGAGACCAAGCCGCCATTACCTGTATGAGCTCCTCCTTTGATCTGTACTCTGAAATGATGACATTCTCCAAGTCCAATAAGCGCGTGAGGGAAATGCAGAGCTTCCTTGAAGCCAGCTGATGAGAGTCCTCCGGCAACGTTTGTCTCATCGCCTTCTCTATGATCCGAAGCATACGGTAACCTGGGCAAAGGGTGAGAACGCTTGCTTTCCTGATTTCTTCCATCGCTTCATGAAAAAATTCTTCGATCACACCTGGGAGGGAGGAACCGAACACGATCACCAGGGTTTATAAACAGAAAGGAACGCATTTGCTCATGGCCCAGTAGGGGATGCTACAGTGATCAATGTGATATGGGAACCTAGAGAACAGAATATTCAAAAATCTATAGACAAGAATGTGGTTGTTACTTGTCTTGTGGTGGTACCGAGAGTTCCCAGTCAAAGGTAACAGTGCTAGGCATGTACAATCAAATAATGAAATGTTCCCTGTTCCAAGATGCTTATTGCCTAAGACTGAAAGTCAAGGGGAGCTGTGCTGTACACATATAGCATTTGGCTCACGGTACCTTACAGTTAATTTGATACCTGGATCACTTCAGCCTCCATTTAATTGGATCAGAACCCCAGGAACACAAATATTTGTGATGAGAGCCCAAGTATATACACAGGGTCCAATGTGTCTGGTGAGTCAAAATGTGCCAAACAAATAATCGAGAGTCCCGTCTGTGGAGCCCTTCGCAATGATGTGCCACTAGGCACTATCCATTATTATTTATTATTATTAAGGACCTGATCAGATTGTCGGGGGCACCCTAAATAAGGCCTTTGCAATCCAATCTGGACCATAAGCTTTTTATTTCGGGTGTAGCCCAGGGATCTTGTAATAGTAACAATTAATAATCCCTGATGGATGTTACTTTGCACGCCATTGGTAATATCTTCATGTCTGATGCTCTCTTTTATATGCTAGGCACATTTGGATTCATTGTAGCCTGTGGTGATGTATGAACAATTAGCATTATAAAGCAACCTCCCTGGTTGCTTTGGGTTCTATGTGAAAACTGTTTCCAAGAAGAATCTCAGAGAAACATCTTCTCCGCGGTTGCAAAAGAAATCTGTGAATCTGGGCTCCCCCAGGAATTCCTGCAGGGGGAGTTGGGCAGAGCAGTGTGATAAATATCAGGAGTCAGGGAGAAAATAAAAATCAAACAATCTGGCAGGGGGGAAACGAATTTTTCTCCCCTGCAGTTGCTATTTAGCTGACAGTTGCATTTTCACAAGAAAGCATTAAGGCCATTAGGACAGCAATACTGGATCAGACCAAAGTCCGTTTAGTCAAGTATCCTGTCTTCCGACAGTGGCCAATACCAGGTGCCCCAGAGGGAATGAACAGAACGGAATCATCAAGTGATCCATCCCCTGTCACCCATTCCCAGCTTCTGGGAAACCGAGGCTAGGGACACCATCCCATCCTGGCTAACAACCATTGATGGACCTACCCTCATGAATTTATCTAGTTCTTTCTTTAACCCTGTTATGGTCTTGGCCTTCACAACATCCTCTGGAAAGGAGTTCCACAGGTTGACTGTGCGCTATGTGAAGAAACAGTTCCTTTTGTTTGTTTGTTTGTTTGCTGCTTATTAATTTCATTTGCAGAAGTGACAGAGTCTCCTGTGGCACCTTAAAGACTAACTGAAGTATTAGAGCATAAGCTTTCGTGGGCTAATACTCACTTCGTTGGACGCATGCAGGGGAGTCCACTGCATGCATCTGACGAAGTGGGTATTAGCCCATGAAAGCTTATGCTCTAATACTTCAGTTAGTCTTTAAGGTGCCACAGGACTCTTTGTCACTTCTGCAATTCCAGACTAACACGGCTGCCCCTCTGATTCTTAATTTCATTTGGTGACCCTTAATTCTTATATTATGAGAAGGAGTAAATAACACTTGCTTATTTACTTTCTCCACTCCCATCATGATATTGTAGACCTCAATCATATCCCCCCTTAGTTGTCTCTTTTCCACGCTGAAAAGTTTCAATCTCCTTACATAGCAGCCCTTTCATACCCCTCCCCATTTTTGTTGCCTTTTTCTGAACCTTTTCCCATTCCAAAAGATCTTTTATGAGATGGGGCAACCACATTTCATCCAAAGCATTTTGAAGTGAATGGAAAGACTTCAGAGGGCTTTAGCTCAACCGTAAATTGGCAGCGATCTCAGTGTTGTAGATTTCATCACAGGAGCAAAATCTAAAAATATTACATCATGGACAGTGACTTTTCTAACTAAGATGCTTGCACATGTTGCCTCTAGGCTGTACCTAACACCCTCGCCCTGTGTGCTTCATCCACACACAGCATCATGAGACAGGTCCCTGGATTTGGTCCAACCTTACAACTCACAGCCAAACCTCCTTTCAAAACCACGTTGGCTTGCGTAAGGGCAAGTCCCCCCGCCCATCTCTAAAAGAAAGGAGTTAAAAGAAACATCTTCCCCCTACTGTATCCCAAGATACATGCAGACTCTGCGCCACTCCCAGACACACAGAGACGCACCGTCCCCTCGTTCATCCACCTTATGCTGCAATGCCAGGACTTTAACTCGGACTCCTCAGCAACATTAGCAGCTTGGCGTAGGTGCACCGGGGAAGTGTGTTTGTGGTCTGATGAGCTCCAGGATGCTTGTCAAATGAGTTCCGCAGGGAGGAAAAGGAAGTGAGATCCCTGGCCAAAGGACATATCCATGAGGGATGCAGCAATATCCCGGTTATGACCCACCTACTCCTCGTTTGTCCATCTACCATCGTCTTACACATTGTTTCTTCATCCAGACCCCCTCCTGTCTTCTAGTCAGGGCTCCTGTCTCCCATTACCTCTATCAGAGTTCAGGACAACTGCATTTGTATTCCCCTCCAGGGTCCACCCACCCTACGCACCCAGCAACTCAGCCATCACCTCTAATGGGTAGAGACCTGCGTGTCTCTCCCTCTTAACTAGGGTTTTTCCAAATTCCCTGCGCTGTGATATCCCCAGTAAGCCAGACTGCCTAAACAACCCAGCGTGTGTGCTTTGCTGTCTCTTTGAAGGCTAGGAACAGCTGTAACTGTGACCACACAGCCCTTGTAAGCAAGCACATTTATTCTTACTGTGAAGGCATTCCAGAGGAAACCTATTAAAAGAGTAAAAGAACCTCTGCTAGTGCTAACAAACTTGCCAGAGATCACCCCTCGCTCCAGCGAGTGCTCTGGTAGGAGTCAGTCCTTCAAACCACACCGGGGGCTTTGCCGGTGGTTACAAATTCATAACGGCCTTCGCTCAAACTACCACCCCCATGAATAGTTCAGTGTTTCCTTTACACAGCTTTGATACCAAGACTCCAGGAGCTGGTGATCATCAGAAAATGGTTCCCTCCTCAAAGCATAGGCTGGTTTTTGCATATCCAGAAGTGGGTAATTTGTATTCACCTCCACCTAGAAATTCCCCAGGAAAAGCACTTGATCCTCTTTGCTCCCAAAGTCCTCTCTTGCCTGGCACGTTGTTCATGATCGTACTTTGAGATTCATAACACTTCCCAATGTTCGTGTCCCATCTCCACTCTGGAGGTAGGTGACATTCAGTCCCGGCCCACGCAAGCCCTTTGTTTAATACAATGGACCCCAAACATACTTAAACTTCATTCAGCGAGGTCTCCCGTGGATACTGGAGGCAATTTCTTATCTGTCACAGCCTCCACTCTTGGTGGCCACTCCTGCCTCCCCCTGATGAGGACAGGGCTGGCAGAAACCAGGTGTGTGTGTGTGGCAAAATGCAAGAGGTTTCTAGGTGGAGCTGCTGGAATTATGCCAGAGAGCCAGAGAAATAGAGACAGATTTAAAGGTTTGTCTGCAGAGGAAGCTTGACCAGAATAAGCCATTCCATAACAGGCCTAACTGTGGACCAGGGAGAGCGAGAGTGACTCAGTGCCTAGTGGATAGCGCACACCCCTGGGAGACCCACGTTCCAGCCCCGACTGCACTGAATAATTCAGTGTTCAGACAAAGCGCACCCACTTCCCCAGGGGAACACTCTGCCCCAGGGAATCTATCTGGGGGGTCCTGTGTTCTAGTCACGCTCCAGGTAGGGGGACCAGATCTCCTGATTTTATAGGGACTGTCCTGATTTTTGGATCTTTTTCTTATATAGGCTCCTATTACCCTCCCCGCCCCCACAGTCCCAATTTTTCACATTTGCTGTCTGGTCACCCTAGCTGCAGGTAAGGCAGAGTGGAGATTTGAACGTGGGTCTTCCACCCCCCGCCAAGTGCTCTAACCACTGGGCTGTTGGGTATGGGACGGGGAAGCAGCACCCCCACCACCACTCATGCTCTTGACGCAGGGGTGGCCAACCTGTGGCTTCGGAGCCACATGCGGCGCTTCAGAGGTTAATCTGCGGCTCCTTGTAGAGGATGATGGCTCCAGTTGGGTCCCAGAGGCAAAACAGATGGAGAAACACCTAGCTTGGGACTCCCGTTGGGGCTTAGATGCGAGTTTGAGGGCTCCGAGCTGCTCAGTCGTGTCAGGACGGAGGGGGCTGCATGCACGCCCGGCTGCAGAAACTTAGGGGCCAGAGGTCTTCGAATGGCAGCCATGCAGCGGTTTTGTGAATGCCCACGACGATTAATTTTAGACTGAGGCCCGCGTGTCCCCATGGCAGGGCAGGGGTAAAACCCCTTGAATGCCCTGCCCCTGCTGGCTAAGCCCTGCTTCCTGGCAGGAGGGCCGGGGGAAGGGGCTTGAAGCAGTCAGCCAGGAGCCCAGCTGTGGGCCCCAACAAGGGCTGGCCCATCACAGCAGGCTGGGCTAAGTGGCCACAGCTGGGGCTGAAGACTGAGAGGGCTAGAAAAGCCCTGAGCTGAACTCAGTTGGGGGAGGCAAGCCAGGAAGGGGACAGGAGGCTGCTGCTCTGTCTCCTCACCACAGGCAGGGCGCCTCAGGGGCCCGGAGACCCACCAGCTAGGTAGAAGGAGGATAACTGCTGGGGGATAAAGAGACCACTGGAGACTTTGGACTGCGCAGTAAATAGAAGTCACTTGGGTGAAGCACTAGAGAAAGGTGTGAGGACCCTTATTCGTATCAGCCCGGGCACAGGGGAGAGAGAGAAACCTGTGTGGACCACATGAGAGTCCCTCTTGTGAGTAGCCCTAGGTCACTTGCCCAAGGGCATACAGGAGTCTGGAACAGAACACGGAATGAAACCAAGTTTTCCTCAGTCCTAAGATGGTGTCCTAACCCCTAGACTAGCCTTCCTCTCGTATATACAGGTCACTACCCCAGGCATGCTAGGGCAACTCGATAATCTTCAAAACTGCTGTTATAAAGACGACCAGGATGGATTGTTCTCCTTGTCCTAATGGTAAGATAAGGAGTGGGCTTGATCTAGGTTAAATGTGAGGGAAAAGTTTCTAACCATGAAGCAAGTTAAGCTCTGAGACAGGCTTCCAAGGGAGGTTGTGGAATCCCTGTTGGTGGTGGTTTTTAAGAGCAGGTTGGACAAACCCCTGTCAGGGCTGGTCCAGGTTTCTTTGGTCCTGCCTCAGCACAAGGGGATGGACCAGATCAGCATTTCTCAATCTTTTTGATACCCGGGGCCGGCGTCCGGTTTTCCTAAATGGTGCCAGGGCGAGCTCAGGGATCCATGGACCAGTTATGGGGAGACGCTGGAGTAGAAGACCTTTTCAGGTCCTTCCATTTCTCCGATTCTCTGCCCACTGAAGTACCCCGAAGAGAAGCCACGTTTAAAAATACCCGCATCCACAATAAAGTAAATCGACACTGTCCTTACCGACATCAATGTCGCAAGCCACTGCTGCTGCTATCACTGACCCACAGGAGGCTCCGTAGACCTTGGACGCTGATCTCATTATTTCAGGTGCCAATTCCCATAAAGCCTGCACCACTCCAACCTGGTAGTTTATAAGGAACCCGCTCCCAGAAAAAGAAAGAGAGATGGGACTTCCGGGGCCCTTTGGATCTTCTTCAGCCATCGCCAGCCGGGCTGGGAACTCGAACCTGCAGCTTGTCGGAAGGCCAAGCAGCATTCAGCAGACTGGCTTCTAGTCAGGGACAGAGCGGCTGTCTTGCTGCCAAGCCGGCAGCACCGAGGTGTAGGCAGGGTTGGGTGGGGCCAGAAGGTGCTTGATCTTTTTATCTGATGACATTCATCAACACACAGCCCCGCGATTGCTCCATAGCACTTCACAGTCAGTAATTATGAAGGTTGCGTCCTTCACTGGTAATCGCAGAGTACAAGCACAACACAACACCTTAGAAAAAAGAAACATTTGCATTGTTTGTGTGAACTTTAATGGCCCGTGGTGACAAACTTGAAATATGTGTCCACCGAACAGCAGAGTTCTTTAACCATATAGTAACAGTGTCCTTGTCCACTGCATAGGCATTGTATACATTACTGGAAACTTGTACAGATGACTAGGGAGGAGTGTAAAAATATTCCTCTGGCATGCAGGGGTGTAATCAGGAAGGGCAAAGCACAATTGGAGTTGCAGCTAGCAAGAGATGTGAAGGATAACAAGAAGGGTTTCTGCAGCTATGTTAACAACAAGAAGAAGGTCAGGGAAAGTGTGGGTCCCTTACCGAATGGGGAAGGCAACATAGTGACAGACGATGTGGAAAAAGCTGAAATACTCAATGCTTTTTTGCCTTGGTCTTCGCAGACAAGGTCAGTTCCCAGATTGCTGCACCGGGCAGCACAGTGTGGGGAGGAGGTAGGGTGACCAGATGTCCTGATTTTATAGGGACAGTTCTGATTTTGGGGTATTTTTCTTATATTGGCTTCTATTATCCCCCACCCCCTGTCCCAGTTTTTCACATTTGCTGTCTGGTCTCCCTAGGAGGAGGTGACCAGCTCTCAGTGGTGAAAGAACAGGGTAAGGACTATTTAGAAAACCCCTGGACATGCACAAGTCCATGGGTCCGGATCTAATGCATCAGAGAGTGCTGAGGAAGTTGGCTGATGTGATTGCAGAGCCATTGGCCATTATCTCTGAAAACTCGTGACAACTGGGGGAGATCCTGGAAGACTGGAAAAAGGCAGATGTAGTGCCCCTCTTTAAAAAAGAGGAGGAGGAGGATCTGGGGAACTACAGGCTAGTCAGCCTCACCTCAGTCCCTGCAAAAATCATGGAGCAGGTCCTCAGTGAATCCATTTTGAAGCACTTGGAGGAGAGGAAGATGATCAGGAACAGTCAGCATGGATTCACCAAGGGCAACTCATGCCTGACCAACCTGATTGCCTGTTATGATGAGAAAACTGGCTCTGGGGAAAGTAATGGATGTGATGTACCTTGACTTTAGCAAAGCTTTTGATACAGTCTCCCACACTATTCTTGTCAGTAAATTAAAGAAGTATGGATTGGATGAATGGACTATGAGGTGGACAGAAAGCTGGCTAGAACTTCAGGCTCAATGGGTCGTGATCAACAGCGCCAGGTCTAGTTGGCAGCTGGCATCAAGCGGAGTGCCCTAGGGTCCTGGGGCTGGTTTTGTTCAACATCTTTATTAATGATCTGGATGATGGGATGGATTGAACTGTCGTCAAGTTCACAGATGACACTAAGCTAGAGGAAGAGGTAGATGCACTGGAGGGTAGGGGTAGGATCCAGGGTGACCTAGACAAATTAGAGGATTGGGCCATAAGAAATCTGATGAGGTTCAACAAGGACAAGTGCAGAGTCCTGCACTTAGGACAGAAGAATCCCATGCACCGCTACAAGCTGGGGACCAACTTAGGGGTTACAGTGGATGAGAAGCTGGATATGAGTCAGCAATGTGCCCTTCTGGCCAAGAAGGCTAACGGCATATTGGACTGCATTAGTAGGAACATAGCCAGCAGATCGAGGGAAGTGATTATTCCCCTCTGTTCAGCACTGGTGAGGCCACATCTGGAGTATTGCATCCAGTTTTGGGCCCCTGTGAGGGGGCTAAGCTGGGGTTAACCCTTCCCTCTTAGCAGGGGAAGCCACGCCCCGGAAGCTCTGCTGGGCATGCTCCAGCTGGAGATCTAGTATAAAAGCCTGCAGAGCAGCTCAGTTGGGGCTGACCGCCGGAGAGGAAGGAGGCTCGCCGCTCACTCCTGCAGAGACAGCCAGGACCCCAGGCTCCAGAGGTCAGCCAAGCCAGGAAGCGACCTGAGGCCCTGCTGGAAGACGGCCCTGAAGGGGAACAAACCGGAGGACTTCCCGGAATTGGAAGGCAAGGCGGTGCAGGTAGGAAGAGACCCAGGGGAGTTTTAAAGACATACAGACGCTCGGCGTGTTGCAGGTGGATCCCCACCGAGCTAGGGGCAAAGGGGGTCCCACCAACAGGTGAGCCCTGGGTCGGGACCCGGTGGAGAGGGTGGGCCCAGGTCCCCCTACCTCTGCAGCCACTAGGCCGCACGAGCCTGCCTGCAAGGGGAATATATAGACTCTGGGTGTTAGGACACACTTCCCTGAGATTTGGGGAAGCTATATGGACTCTGGCTGCTAGGCCCCGCTACCCTGCGATTTGGGGAAGCTATATAGACTCTGGCTGTTAGGCCTCGTTACCCTGAGAGTTGGGAAAGCTATATGGACTTTGGCTGGTAAGCCACACTACCCCAAGGGTTGGGGAGGATATATATAGACTCTGGCTGTTAAGCCACGCTGCTCTGAGACTTGGGGAAGCCCTATGGACTTCAGCCACTAGGCCACGCTACTCTGAGATGTGGGGAAAGGTATATAGACTCTGGCCATTGGGCCACGCTACCCTGAGACGGGAGGGAGGGTATATGGACTCTGGCCATTGGGCCACTCTACCCTGAGACTAGGGGAAAGGTGTATGGACTCTGGCCATTGGGCCATACTGCCTCGCTATTGGGGAAAGGTATATGGAGACAGGCTGTTAAGCTGCCTCCGGACGCCTGCAGTGAGACGGGCGTAGAGGTTAGCGAGTGGACAGAGTCTGACCCCAGGCTCCACCCCTGCCACAAAGGGGCGCCGTGGTGCCAGACCCACCACAGCCCCCCACAACAGAAAGTATGTGGACAAAGTAGAGAAAGTCCAGTGGAGGGCAACAAAAATGATTACGGGGTTGGGGCACATGACCTGTGAGGGGAAACTGGGTTTGTTCAGTCTGCAGAAGAGACTCATAGAATATCAGGGTTGGAAGGAACCTCAGGAGGTATCTAGTCCAACCCCCTGCTCAAAGCAGGACCAATCCCCAACTAAATCATTCCAGCCAGGGCTTTGTCAAGCCTGATCTTAAGAAGAGGCAGAGGGGATTTAAAAGCAGCCTTCAACTACCTGTAATGTAACGCCAATATTTAAAAATGGCTCTAGAGGTGATCCCGGCAATTATAGACCGGTAAATCTAATGTCAGTACTGGGCAAATTAGTTAAAACAATAGTTAAAGTATAAAATTGTTAGACACACAAAACATTATAAATTGTTGGGCAAAAGTCAACATAGTTTCTGTAAAGGGGAAATCATGTCTTACTAATCTATTAGAGTTCTTTGAAGGGGTGAACAAACATGTGGACAAGGGGGATCCAGTGGACGTAGTGTACTTAGATTTCCAGAAAGCCTTTGACAAGGTCCCTCACCAAAGGCTCTTATGTAAATAAAGTTATCATGGAATCAGAGGGAACATCCTTTCACGGACTGAGAACTGCTTAAAACACAGGGAACAAAGGGTAGGAATAAATGGTAAATTTTCAGAATGGAGAGGGGTAACTAGTGGTGTTCCCCAAGGGTCAGTCCTAGGACCAATCCTATTCAACTTATTTATAAATGATCTGGAGAAAGGGGTAAACAGTGAGGCAGTAAAGTTTAGTTTAGTTAGATGATAGTAAACTGCTCAAGATAGTTAAGACCAAAGCGGACTGTGAAGAACTTCAAAAAGATCTCACAAAACTAAGTGATTGGGCAACAAAACGGAAATGAAATTTCATGTGGATAAATGTAAAGTAATGCACATTGGAAAAAAATAACCCCAACTATACATACAATATGATGGGGGCTAATTTAGCTACAACTAATCAGGAAAAAGATTTGGAGTCATCGTGGATAGTTCTCTGAAGACGTCCACTCAGTGTGCAGCGGCAGTCAAAAAAGCAAAAAGGATGTTAGGAATCATTTAAAAAGGGATAGAGAATAAGACGGAGAATATCTTATTGTCCTGGTATAGATCCATGGTACGCCCACATCTTGAATACTGTGTACAGATGTGGTCTCCTCATCTCAAAAAGGATATAGTGGCATTAGAAAAGGTTCTGAGAAGGGCAACTAAAATTATTAGGTTTGGAACAGGTCCATATGAGGAGAGATTAAAGAGGCTAAGACTTTTCAGCTTGGAAAAGAGGAGACTAAGGGGGGATGTGATAGAGGCATATAAAATCATCAGTGGCGTGGAGAAAGCGAATAAGGAAAAGTTATTTACTTGTTCCCATAATAGAAGAACTAGGGGCCACCAAAGGAAATTAATGGGCAGCAGGTTTAAAACAAATAAAAGGAAGTTCTTCACACAGTGCAGAGTCAACCACTTGGAACTCCTTGCCTGAGGAGGCTGTGAAGGCTAGGACTACAATAGGGTTTAAAAGAGAACTGGACAAATTCATGGAGGTTAAGTCCATTAAAGGCTATTAGCCAGGCTGGGTAAGGAATGGTGTCCCTTGCTTCTGTTTGTCAGAGGGGGGTGATGGATGGCAGGAGAGAGATCACTTGATCATTCCCTGTTAGGTTCACTCACTCCGGGGCACCTGGCTTTGTCCACTGTCAGTAGACAGGATACTGGCCTGGATGGACCCTTGGTCTGACCCAGTCCGGCTGTTATGTTCCTCTGTGTTCCTTTGCTTGCCCGTCGGCCACATGGTTCCCAGCATGCAGTGGGAAGTGTCTGCCCATGAGCGGGTCTCTGTGGTTAGGCCATGTGCCTTCCTGGGGCTGACCAGAGGGCCACATGAGCAGAGAAAAGCAACTTGTGCTGGTGAGCTCTGGACAGGAGCATTAGGGTCGGCTGCAGGAGCAGGGAAGGCACATGCAGGGGGATTAGGTACATGCTGGGCGGAGCAGCATTCTCCTCTCTCACTTCTCCCCTTGCTATCTCCCTGGACTAGTCTGTCACCCGCCCCATCGCTGCTTGGGAAATGCTGGTCTATGTTGCTGAAGGCCCAGGTGCCTATGGAGCCCTGTACCTTGTTCCAACAGGACTGAGCAAGGAAAGCCCCCTCTTTTAACACAGGCTCAGAAGGTTTCCTTTCCAGGCCAACTCAACATCTAAGGAACTCGATGTTCCTGTGGGGCACGATTCCTCTGGCTTCATGGCTGAGCCGAGTCTATCGCTTCTCAGGTCTCGTTCCAGACAGACGGACAGTTTTAACAGGACAAATGCCAAACTAGCAGCCCTGAATACAGTTAAAGCAATGGAGAATATTCCAGATCATCCCCTTCACCCGACAGCAGGCCTCACTGTTGGGCTCTGTACGTTGGATTTTACTCCTCAGCTAAACTTCAGACTCTCCTGTCCTTAAATGGAATATATAGATACGTATATCTTTTTAATTCACTGGGCCAGATTCTGCCACCTGCCCTTATCATTGGTGAAGTTCACCCCTGCAGAGGAGCAGCCCAAGGCCAAAGTATATTTTTAAGTATATTAGGAATGAAAAGAAACCTAGCAATGGTATTGGTCCATTGATAGATGGAAATATTGGGGCCAAAAGCATGAATGCCCTCTGGGGATGTATAAACAGGAGTTTTGAGTAGAAGTAGAGAGATAATTTTACCTCTGCATTTGGAACTGGTGGAATTCTGTGTCCAGTTCTGCTGTCCACAATTAGGTAAGTGTGTGGATAAATTGAACACGGTTCAGAGAAGAGCCATGCGAAGGATTAAAGGATTAGAAAACATATCTTATAGCGAGAGACTCAAAGAGCTCAGTCTATTTGTTTTAGCAAAGACAAGTTTAAGGGGTGACTTGATTACAGGCTATAAGTTCCTATGTGGGGAACAAATATTTGGTAATGGACTCTTCACTCTAACAGAGAAAGATATTCCATGACCCCTTGGCTGGAAGTTGAAGCCAGACAAATTCAGAGTGGCAATAAGTTATAATTTGTTAATGGTGAGAATAATTAACCATTGGACCAACTTTCCAAGGGTTGAGGTGGATTCCCCATGACTGCACTTTTAAGATTGAGATTGGCTGTTTTTAAAAGATCTGCTCTAGGAGTTACTGTGGGGCAGTTCTCTGTGCTATACAGGAGGTCAGACTAAATGGTCACCATGGTGCTTCTAACCTTGGAATCTGAATCTATGCACTAATAAAGCCCCCACGAAGGTAAGTGGTGATCAGCTTCATCCAGACTCAGGATAAATTTCACCCAAAGTTCACTAACGTTTGCGCCCATCTTTCTTTAGATTTTATAGGCCGAGTTGTTCCAGCTGCATTCACGTCCCTTCGCTTTCTCTCCTTGCAGAATGGCCTTGTAAAAGAGTTAACTGGCAGAGGCAGCCCATTCCCCATCCGTGCCGCTCACCCGTTTCCAATGTGCAAGTAAGCGGGTTTGTAACAAATCTGAAATGGATGTGGGCTCGGAATGGAAAAAGGCTTTCCACCATGCTCAACACGGACACCCCTTCCAGCCCTAAACCTCAGGCCCCCAATCAGAGACAGCAAGTGGGAAAAGGCACCGCGCCCTTGGAGCCAGCATACACAGTTCATCACTGGTGTGAATCCTGCAGCTGGAACTACTGCGTCTAAATCCTTGATCGGGTTTTTGCTGCCCACCCCCCGGAGTCTCAGACACACCCCGGGAAGCAATGGGCTACGGGGAAGAGCTGATGAATCAATGGGAAGATACTGTAGTAAAACCTCTGCCTTAAAAGACGTACCCAACTGGGATCTGGGCACATTTACTTGGGGGCTGTAGAGTACGATAGGATTAGTCCAGGGTCCTTTCTAATCTGAAAGGCTCCAGCAATGTCATTTCAAGTGTGTAGAGGTCCGTTATATCTCTTACTTTATTCTGTATAAATTCACATCTAGAATTTCTGCTGATGGATGAATACCTGCTACATAGTAACTCATCAGAGCTACCTGTTAGCAGGTGACATTTGCAGTCAGCCTGTTTTTTCAGGAAATGGTTTCTTTGGCTGAACTTGCTTTATGGACCATTGATGAGGTTTTTCAGTTTTATCCCTATTCTTTGTTTGCCTTTCCCACCTATTGGCTTTTGTCTGGAGCTGCAGCTCCCAAGGGGGAGACAAAAAAATACAAGAGCAGGCTTGCTCTCTGTCACTGAGATTTCATCACAGGGTCTTGGGCATTACAAATGCCCTGGGAAACTTGCCCTTTCTCTGAGTAAAAGGTTGGAATCAGACACAGGAGAGTTTCGGGCTGCGCAGCTGTAGGGCTGCTAACTAGTAGGACCAGGATTTGGCTCGGAGTGAGTTGGTGGCAATGAATCCTAGTGGTTAGAGCAAAGGATTGAGAGTCAGGAGACCTGGATTCTTTTCATGATTCTGCCACAGGTCTTCTATTCATCAGATGGTTGTGTTTTCAGTAGTAGATTATTTGTAAAACACTTCGATCCCCTTTCAGAAAAAAAGGTGCTACATCATTTATAAAATACAACTAGCTCAGGCTGTGGGCGTGCATGGGAACTGTACGCTGACCTGTAACAGAGTGGCAAGTTCTAGAACGGTGTAGAGCCCTTTTCCTGGCTCAGCCTGAGGGAACATATTTATCCCACTTTACAATCTCGGGGTGAGATCCTGGCTCCATTGAAGTGTCTATTGCTAAACTCACTTCAGTGGGACTGGGATTTTGCCCTAGAAATGTGAATTGCGGGGTGTTTCTCAGCAGAGGCAGTGAGGGTCGGTCCCAAAGACAATGAACTGTCAGGCTCAGCCCGAGATGTCATGTGAGGTTTAATGTGTCCTTGTTGGGGTTTACATAAGTTGTAAAGGCAAAACCCTAAGACAGTGCAGAGGTGTGCAAACCACTCTCTGTGGGTGCTTTGAAAGAAACAGCCTATGGTGAGCTTCCTTTTGTCAGACCTTGGCAATCACGAGATTCCATAGGTACCAATGGGCATCTACGTAGTGCATTGAACTCAGTATGTAGCTTTGTTTGGACAGGATTGCTCAGTCCCAGTGCTCCTTGGGAGTCAGAGGCT
>ML677412.1:1289915-1443370 GCA_007922305.1 Dermatemys mawii
GGGTCTGACCTGTAGCTCTGTTGTTGTCTCAAGTTCCATCACTAGATTTTCTTAGTCACCCACTCTGATCCTTGTGGCTCCACTTTCCATAGCGAGAAGTCTCTGGCAGAGTTTCCCAGCCACGGATGCTTTTACTGATTCTCTAGATAATGAATACTTGCCTCTTGTGTTGCTAATTCTAAAACATAGTATATTCATAATTATTGTAATATAATTGTACTTTTAAAGAAGGTTTAAATGGACGTGTCTGAAAGTACTGGCTTATAATATCACTGGGGCTGAGTGCAGAGGGACTGGAGCTGAAGAGTGGTTTAGAAGGGTTTGGGTGTGATGAGTGGACATCTGACCAGGCAGAGGCGGAAGCAAGCAGGGAAAAGTTGCAGGCTGGATAGTACTCAGTCCAGCACTGTGTAAGAGGATGCGGGGGACAGAATACAAGAAGCCCTTGGAGTAGGGACAAGGCATTTCTTTCGCACTCGGGGCCAGATTCTCAGCTGGAGTAAATCAACATAGCTCCGTTTTCTTCAATGCTGGTTTAAATTGGGCATTCGCTTTCCGAAAGATTTAGGATCTTTTTTTAAAAATCCGTTTTCACCAACTCTCCTCCAGCCTTTAAAATGGCAAGTCATAGAAATACTGGGCTAAGTTTATTCCTGATGCAGCTCTACTGACATGAATGGAATTACAGTGGGGATGTGTGTGGCTCATTGTGATCACAATTCAGGAGTCCGCGGGAGGGCAGTAAAATGTGATGCACCTTGTAACTGCAGCAGTGACTCCCCCCTTCGCCCCACTGTCATTACACGCATCACAACCTAAAGCCAATGCTTCGGTACACACAAGACGTGGGGGATAGTTCTGAGAAACATAAAGTATCACACACTGGAGGAAAACATCTTGTTTCTCAGGTAGGGAAGCAGAGTATCGTCCCTTGAGGTGGAACCCATTGAATGAATATGGGAAAGAAACATGAAAACCAAACTGTGTGTGTTGTGCTGAAATGTCATTTCAAAAAGAGTTTGCTTCTCCAGTTAGGCTCACAAGCCCTGTTGGATTAAAGTGAGCCAGGTGCTAGCCCTGAGGGTTTTAAATAGAAGCACCAACCTGGGAATTGTGATTTCAAATCCAGCCCAGGGCAGAAGTCTGAAGTTAAAAACAAAACAAAACGGGTGTATGGTGCCAATCTGACTCTAGCAAAGGGGGTTTTATTGGGGGGAAATGTAATTTGACTATAGCAGAATAGTCAAAAGACGCTGAAGCTATGGTTGGATAGAAAATAAACGACACACACACAAAAGCTCGCTGGGAGGGGAGGATGATTATTGGAATCAGAAGATTAGAAGGGGTCGCAAGACGCAGGATTTGTCATGTGTAAACCATTCAGGGCAGATGGTTCCAGAGTCCTGCTGAAACTCTCCAGTGAAGGTGCTTACACCACCTCCCGAGGTGTCTGCTCCATTGTCCTGTTGTTCGTACAGTTAGGAAATCTAGGTGAGAACTACAACTGTCTAAATCAGTGGTCATCAAACTGGGGTGCGCGCACCCTGGGGGGTGCACGAGCTGCCGCTGCCGAGCCTGCCCGGGAGACCGGCGAATTCGCAGGCGGGCTATTTTGGTCCTGCCGAAATGCTGCCGCCGCCGGCAACTTCCGGTTTTTGCAGTGGCATTTCGGCAGACATACCCGCCCCAGGGGCCGCCAGACTTTTCCCTCCGCGGAAAGGGGCCGCGGGGGAAAAAGTTTGCGGACAGCTGGTCTAAATGACAGTAACTCCTCCCAATGAACATTCCTTTTTCTGTTTAGAAAGCTAGGAAGCTAAATGGCAATAAAATTGGTAAGGTAAGGTTGCCCGGAGATAGCTTGTGCCCTTCCAGAACATTGAGATCAGCAAAACTCAAACTTCTGAAAGTCAAGAAATACTTTCCATGCCCTGAAACACTGAGCTTGCTTCTCCACCATAATAGTGAAATGGTACCTCCACTTCTTACCCTTTTATAACTCCTTCACACAGGGTACCACCCAAACCTGTACACTCTCCTACCCATCATTAAATGCAGACTGCTCCTATATCCCATTTCCCTGCTCACAATACCAGTGACAAGAAGTCCCGCAGTGCCCTGACACAATCTACATAATTCTGGGTGGTAATGAGGCAGGCTTAAGGTACATGCACACCTCTTGCTTCCACATGGGAGAGACTCAAACCCCGAGCTCCTCATATCACAATCACACTTCTTTCAGGCTACACCAGCCGATTTCTCCATCATTCAGTACAGCTATGTCCAGCATAGTGAATGCAGCTGGAGTGACTGCAGATAATTCCCAATGCCTGTTTCCTGCTCAGGGGGGCAGAGTTAAGGTTGTGTGGGCATTCACCTTAACTCTGTATTTCCTGGTTGTCAGATGTTTGAGTTTTGCTGAAGTCAATATCGTGGAAAGGCATGAGCAATCCCGGGGCAGCTTTAACTCTGGGTCAGTGATGTTTTTTGCCAATTAATAATTGTAAAGATGAATTGATTTCCGTCTCACTGGGACATCTTTCTTCTTAGAATATGGTGCACGGGGGCCAACTGAGTGTGACAACCCTTTCTTGAATACTTCTCATAGAAGGGATAAGCTCTTGGCAGCATTAGAAACCAAGCTTGCCCCCTCCACCATAAAAAACAGATCCGTAGAGAGGCAATTGTGACCTTGTGAACTGAGTCCCAATTTCATCCGTCGCTGCTTAAGCCATTCAGTCAGCACTATCGCGCAGAGTCACCCTAGCGTTTAATACTGCAGCATGCTCAGGGATGACCGGTTCCTAAAGAAAGCAGATGGACATTTATTACATATGATCCACTTCTGGAGAAAGGCAACACATATCCCCACATGCCTCTCACAGCGGGAGCTGGGCAGGAAGTGGTTTTCCTATCCTGTGAGAATTTTTGAGAGTTTCAAAAAAATCTCCATCTCCTACCACACACACACCCACAATTGTTTTTTCCAAAGGAACAATTTGTCAAAATTGACACATTCCAGCAGGGAGTTTTGGTTTTGAGGAATCAACATTTTCTGATGAAAAAAGTTTCAGTGAAAAATTCCCACCCTAACGCATTGTTCTGAGAGTGAAGGGCTAAACTTTTCTGCTGCTCTGCTTAAAATGATATAGGTTCCCCGGGGACCAGGAGAGATGGAGCGTAAAGACCAAGTGGAGGTTCTTCAGTATCACGATGGCCCTGTTGAAATCAGTAAGAAGACTCTCAGAGATTTCTATGGGGCTTTGGATCAGATTTTAAGGGCCTAAAGCAAATTTTCTAGCTGAAAAAAGAGCCCTCTAGTGAAGCTATAAACCAGACTGGACAAAGCTCTGATGAGGATATGACACAGAACCATCAGGCGTGGGCTGAGGGAAGACGTTACAGTGAAGATGGGCTAGTTGTCCAGTTGGGCTAAGTTCTGTGAAGTGATGTTGGGGGATCTCACTGAAGGAAACTAAAGTCTGTCTTCTCCCCGTTTAGTGTGTCTCTACGGAGTTGCAGAGCCCCAGAATTTTCATACCTTAAAATTAGCCTCCTAAGTAGCCTGATTTTTCTCAGGGTTAGAGTACCTTCAAAAGTCAGGGAGGGATGCAGACTCTCAATATCTTGGAAAATGGGGACCCTTTTCCTTTGGAATCTCCTTCTAGGCACGCAGAAACCTTCTTGAATATCTTCTCCTCATGCCCCTCCCTCCCAAGTAGATCTTCTTCTCCATCAAGGTTGTAACGCAACGGAACCTCTTACCTCTCTGTCGCCACTCCGTTTGACAAACCAGCGGCGGTGTTTCTGACCAATCGCCCGGTCCTTGTGAACTGTTGCACCATCCAGCACATCTCATCCAACAAGCCCCAGAGCTGTTCTATCCTTTAAAGGCAAACACATGGACTGGCTCACTGTGCTGTGAATGCAGAGCTTGGCCTCTAGAGGAGATTGGGGACGTGAGGAAAATGAACTACAGTTCCCACAAGCCATTCCAGCGAGTTCTCCAAATTGAAATAGTTCAGGTTGTGGCCAAAATATTTTCTTTTTTTGGGTGTTTTGGTTTTGGATGAAAAAAATCAATCTTTTCCTCAGCAAGCAGACGCTTTTCATTTAACTGAAAACCAAGTTTTCTATTAAAGAACAGCTTCAAAAGAAAATTATTGACCAGCCCTAAGAATGAGTAGGAGAACCCTAAGTCTTCTCACTCCCTGGCAGTAGGCCACATGGTCTCACCAAAGAATCACAGCTGAAGGTCCAAGGCTGAAAAGCCACCAGAAACTCTCATTCAACACAAACTCATAAGAACATAGGAATGACCATCCTGAGTCAGACTGAAGGTCCATCCATCCTTGTCTTCCGATAGTGGCCAGTGCCAGGTGTCCCAGAGGGAATGAACAGAACAGGTTATCATCAAGTGATCCATCCCCTGCCTCCCATTCCCAGCTTCTGGCCAACAGAGACTAGGGACACCATCCTTCCCCATCCTGGCTAATAGCCATTGATGGACCTATCCTCCATGAACTTATCTAATTCTTTTTTGAACCCTGTCTTGGCCTTCACAATATCCTCTGGCAAAGAGATCCACAAATGGACTCACTTCGCTATGTGAAGAAATACGTCCTTTTGTTTGTTTTAAACCTGCTGCCTATTTATTTCATTTGGTAACCCCTAGGTCTTGTGTTATGAGGAGTAAATAACACTCCCTTATTTACTTTCTCCACACCAGTGATGATTTTATAGACCCCTATCATATCACCCTTTAGTCGTCTCTTTTCAAAGCTAAAAGGCTCCAGTCTTATTAATCTGTCCTCGTACGGAAGCCGTGCTATACCCTTCATCATTTTTGTTGTCCTTTTCTGAACCTTTTCCAATGGCAATAGATCTTTTTTGAGATGGGGCGATCACATCTGACACAGTATACAAGATGTGGGTGTACCATGGATTTATATAGAGGCAACACGATATTTTCTGTCTTATTATCTGATCTTTTTCCTAATGATTCCCAACATTCTGTTCGCTTTTTTGACTGCCTCTGCACATTGGATGATTTCAGAGAACTCTCCACAATGAAGCCAAGATCTCTTTCTTGAGTGGTAACCACTAATTTAGACCCCATCATTTGACTCACCTTTTACTAAGAGAAAACGCCATCTTTGTAGGAAGCTTATATGACATAAGAAACTGTGATATTATCTCAGCCACCGAGTCCAGCAATCCAGATGCCTTCTGCCTCTCCTGGGCAGCTGGGGCGACAGCCAAATGCCAATAACAGATAAACACAAGGCTTTAGAAAATGACTCCTAATGTAGAAAGCAAATTCAGCCAAAGGAAACCCCCAAATGAATAGTGTCCTGAAAACTGTGCCAAGACTAAGCACCTTGTCCTCCCCTCCAGGAGAGAATTTCCTTTAACAGGTTGAACTGTCAATGGGAAGTAAGGAAATTAGGCACCTGAATCCCATTGGAGTCCAGTGGGAGTTGGACACAAACCATTTGTCCCCTGTGCAAATCCCACCTTCGCCTCACAAGGGCTGTGTGTTATGCAGGCAGGGTGGTTTAAGGTAAAATGGGACCCGCTGCACCTCTGGAGGCAAAGGATCTGGAATTTCTTTGAGCATCGATGCCAGGGGCTGGACAACACAGGGGAACGAGTCAGAGAGTCTCACCTTCTGTGCATCTGCAAGGTGAGGTTAGGGCTGGTGTAGCCTGGAGGAGAGCGCTCATGGGGCTGGAAGGCAGGTGGTGGTAGGTAACTGACACCCAGGCCCCAGAAGGAAGACCCCTTCTCCATGGAGACGGGGGGTAGCAAGGTGACTGTCTCTCTGAGGTGCCACAAGAACTGTCCCAGTAAGTTAGTTGTTCAGGATTTGGCTCGGTAATTATATTTATTAGGCATCTAATAAAGGGCTTAGCTGCTTTATTTTAAGCAGCGTGAAGCAGATATAAACGACACACTGGAGTGCTGGGCTGAAAGGCCTTTGCCTCACTGAATGAGGCCGGGAATTCCTTCCCATCCCTTCCGTGCAATACAAAGCCAAACCTGGTAGGCCGCGTTCCTTCCCTTCCTGCAGCACTACCCCACAAATCCCAGGCAAACCCTGACTCAGCTAGTGAAAAACAAGCAGGAGGAAAGAAATCAGACTGCTCTACCTGTGTGCCGGCGCGGGGGCAGCTGCTGCAGTATTCTCCGGTCTGTTCCATTGAGTGTCCCGCTCACAGCAGGAGCCTGCTTGGATTCCAGCCCCGCTGTGTCTGGGTGCCTGCCTGAGGACTCCTCGTTGGCTGGAGACAAGTCATTTTTACTGAGCAAACTGGCAAACCGGAAGGTCACCGTGTTGGCGGGATAATTTATACCAAAGGCATCTGTGAGACATGGCAACAAAGGGTAAAACGGTCCATAAACAAGTAAAACTAAGTGATGTTTGATTGCAGAGGATGACGTGGAAGATTTTGGTGACCCTTCATGAGACTGGAAACATCAGGAAACCTAATTCCCATCGACTTTCATGGCTTGTTGACGTTCACCAGAAGCCTGCCATGCCTTTAACTTCCCCCTCATAACCTAAATGCACCTGGCAAGCAGGTTTGTCGGAGCTTCTGACCCACATCTCCTGGGGCTTTAGCAAAACCAAGGTTAGTATTAATTCTTATTTCATGAGGCAGTGAGTTCCACAGGCTCATGTAGAGGTTCTATTGCCTGCAGTTACAATCCTCCCTTTGTTGCTGGACAGTTCCCACTGTCCTATCTAGAGGAATGTAGCTGTCATGGAAGGCCGTGGTCACAGAGAGTACAACAGAGAGATGTCTCCAACCATATCAAATTGACCTTGTAGATCTTATAGGACAAAGGGTTTGGGATGTGGAGGATTTGGATGTTTTCGTTCTATCTGCGTATGGTCCCTAAGGCAACGGTAACTTCTGGCTCCTTGTTTGGAATTTTTCAATTAATAAACCTGAACAGAGAGAGAGAGGTCTAGTGAGAATCAAATCATTTAGATACGTTGCCTGTATTGCTCAGTAGGGGAGGTGTAGGGGATTTGAAACCATGTATTTTATCGTTCCTCCTGCAGGTTGGTGCCATACAGAGACTGCCTCCCGGCTCTTTACAGGCCCAGGGTAACACTTACTGTTCCGGTGTAAGAAAAGGACAGCATCCTGATACCCCCGAGAAAAAAACTCATTCAGGACCTGTGGAGGAAAGCACCCGGCCTCAGAAAGAATCCCAGCTGTGGGAGTTCTGTGTTCTCCTAGGGGACGGAAGCCATGTCTTCCCTAATGCTGTTTGATCCGCCATGTGGGGAATCAACAGCCGGAGCTAGAGCCTCAGTGTTTAAAGGGTCCCTGGTCAAAAGGAGACTTAGATCCGGCACGTAATACTTCTGCCATTCAAGCTCGTCACTGAGGGGCGCATGGCTGGGAGGAGAGCCCCCTCTGATTGCTCGCCCTCCCCACTTCCCCGCCCCCTGCAGTAGAGCAGCCAATCAGATGGGAATTTCTGGTTCTTGTCCTGCTGCAGGAAACAGGCAGAGGTGCCCTGCAACTCCCCCGAAGCCGTTTGCACTGGAGCGGAGGAGGGAGCAGAAAAACCCACCAGCTCAGGGCAGCTGCCTCTGCTTCTCCCCACTGCCCCCATGCCACAGCAGCTGGCCTGGGAAAGCAGGGGGCAAAGCAGGGGAAAAAACCCCGGGGACCACCGCTCTCCCAGCCCAGAAGGAAGGGAGGAGGGGGTGTGAAGTATCCCGAGGGGCGGCAGGAAAGAGGTGAGGCAGCGGTGGGGGGCAAATGGAGGTGAAAGCAGAATTGAGGGGAACCAACAGGCCGCTGTGACGTTGCCAAGAGTCCTGCCAGTCTACACCCGCTGAGGATCGGGCCCATGGCGTCCGGAACTGGGTATGCACATTCATCCCAGCACTGACACCTCGCCCGACGGTGTCAACGGGCATTGACCTCATTGGTGCTAGGCTGAGGTTCTAGCCCATCGCCTGCAGGGTAGGGATGTAGGGAGTCACCAGACTGGAGCAGACCCAAGCTCTGTCCCGTCCAGTCTCCTGTCTCTCACGGGGCCGGTCCCCGATGCTTCACAGGAAGGTGTAAGAATCTCACAAGAGCAGGTGCGGGGTAAACTCTCCCTCCATCACCCACCTTGGAAGGTTTCAGACGAATCCCTAATAGACTAGATCAATTAATCCCTGAACCATGGGATAGTGGGTCCTGGCGCTGGTCCTGATAGAAGTAGCACCAGTGGGTAGAGGTACCAGCTCAAAGGCTATTTCATCTGGGGCAGCTACCCCCAAAACAGGACAATCCTGGGAAAACCTGGAGAGGTGGGAACCCTACCTGAGGGTCAGACAATTGAGAAGCCCTGGGGGTACGTTGGTAGGGACCACTTACCAGGTAGCTTGGGGGAAAGAGAGCGTAGCTAATCCTGCACAGGTTTTCCACCGAGATCTGAATGCTGCTGTTAAAGATCTGGAAAGAGTAGAAGATAGCCGGGCAGTCCCGGGGACAGATGTCGAGCTCGCCCGTGAACGGGGACACTGTGATCACGGCCTCCAGGTCAGAACACGGCTGCAGGTTAGTGAAACCTCCGTCGACGTAGCGCTAGGGGTAGGGTGGGAACAACAGAGGAGTTTGGTTGGAGAAGGTCGTGGTTAAAAATAGGCAGGAGCATCGCAATGCCCAGGACTGGTGACGGTGTGAAGAATGCAGGCCTCGTTCATTACATGGGGGGGGGGGGTTTGAATAGGGTAACTGCAACCTTAATTGGGATATGCAAATTAGTAGCATGTATAATAACCCCTACCTCTTCTCTAGTGCTTTTCATCAGTAATCTCAAAGTGCTTTACAAAGGAGAGCAGTGTCTTTGCCCCCATTTTATAGCTGGGGAAACTGAGGCAGGGAGAGGTCACTTGCCTGAGGTCACCCAGCAGGCCGGTGCCAGGAATAGAACCTGAGTCTCCTGAATCCCAGGCCACTGCTCTCTCATCCCAAAGGGCAAAAGATCAGCTTGTGGCCAAGGCACAGGAACAGGAGTCAGGAAATATGGGATCTTCTGCCACAGATTTCCCGTGTGACCTTGGACAAGTCACTTATCTCAACAATCCCACAGTGGGGGACAATGATGTCTGCCTACCGCCCAGGGGTGTTGTGAGACTGAATGCATTACTCGCTTGTAAAAGAGCTTTGTAATCTTTGTATGGGAAGCGCTAGCAAAGTGCAGTGCACGCCTATTTTTTGAACGTCTTGTGAATCGTTAAGGCCCTGGGGCCCCTTCAGGGCTGGCCACTTTGCTGCACTGTTTGCTTTGCTGCATCCCGTGGATAATTGTGCCAGAGAAGGAGGAAAACTGTGTAATGGGGTCTGGATTCCTGGGAGGAGTTAATCTCACCATACTCCTGCCCCTACTTAGAACCTTTCCTCTTCCCCCCAATCTGTCTTGCTTCTGTACCCCTCCTCCCACTCCCCACATAGCTATGGGCCAAGAGCTGAGGGGAGCAGCTGGGCAGGGGAGAAAGACATATTGACTGGAGTCCAGGGCCTGCCTGCCTGGGAGGTGTAGCCGGTGGTACAGGAGAAGGGGTGGGAAAGTTGAACCAGTTAAAAACCCCAGGTTACTATACAGTAGCGTGGGGCCTGTTGCAATGAGCGAGATGACACAATCAGGGGTGATTATTAAAGGCTTGTTGTCCGGATTACATCCAGACACCAGGGCAACTCGTGAAGGCTTTTAGCCTGCGTGCGAGGTACTATCCCAGCTCCGCCACAGGGTTTCCCAGTGACTCATGAGCCTGTCTGTCAAGCTTGTAAATACTAGACATTGGCAGAGCACGATGAGAGCTCTGAATTGAAGGCGCTACTTAAATCAACAGCCTGCGTCTGGAGCGGGACTCATGTAGGCTTTGGCAATTTCCGTGTGGAACAATGACTTCCAACCCCCTAGGGAACACCGTACGGGCTGCATGGAGCTGAATTCAACTCGCTGGTGACATCTGGGGTTTTATCCGCTCCGCGCGGGGCTCAAGAGACCCTGAAATTTACAGCCAAAATCCAAAGGGTGCAAAGCCACAGGGACTGAAACGGCGCAGACTAAAAGTTGTTGAAACAGGAATAATCCAAGTGAACCCCCAGCAGCAAGCTTCCCAGAGCTACAGGTCACAACCCCGCCCCTGGGAATTCATGGATGAAATTCAGTGAGTTGGGTTATGCTGGAGGTCTGACTTGATGGCCCATTGCAGCCTTTAGATGTATGGAAATGATAGACCCTTAGCTGGTGTAAACTGAGAAAAGTCTATGAAGCAAAACCTCTTTACGTCAGCTGAGGATTTGGCCTTAGGAGTCTGTCTGAGAGCAGAGTCTGGCAATAGATTGGTGGGAACAGAAATCGTATCCCCTGGGATATTTGCACTCACCACACCTCGGAAGGAGGGAGGGATGAATCCGCAATAGATAGGAACAAAGCAGCTGCAGATCAGTGCCTGTGAGGAGAAGAGGAGCGCAGAAGGTTCAGAGAAAAGCCTATTTCCCCCCCGAAATGTCCCCAAGTTGAGAGGCGATTGGATTGCTTGCCCAGAGATTCAGGCATCGTTACGGAGATCAACTGGGGCTGAGGTGCTGTGATCTGGATCCAGACTAGAGCTGGTCAAAACTTGGAATTGTCATTCTGGGAGGAATTCTGACATTTTCAAACATTCCCTTTCAAAAAGCCAACATTCCAAATTTCCTGCCAAACCGAATTTCCAAAAGCTTTCGTTTCAGAAATATCGCAACGACTCTATTGAGACAAAGCGTGCCAGGGAGTTCAAAGTGCCTCATTTCAATGCTGGACGGTCATGGAACCAGTCTAAACGAAGCACTTTGGCCATATCAAACTGAAACATTTTGATCCTTTTGCCTTGCAAATTGTGCTACCTCCGTCCGTACCTGCGAAACATTTCGATGTGGCCAGATCGGCGTTTTCCAACTGAAAAACGTTCGTTGGACAATTCTGACCTGCTCTAAATCCAGATTTTTCAAAGTAGGGTGGATCTTGGGGCTCAGTGGGTGATTGTTAATCTGTATTTAAATCAGGCTGGGCATTGCTAAGAACGGCATTAAATCCAGTGTGAGTGAGGGACGTGGTCCCGTGGGTAAATAGGGGGAGAGGAAATCCGTCCCTGTTTGGTTAAGGGGCTGGGATCTGGAGTCTTGTGGAGCGGGCAGGGCAGTGCTCCCAGGGGGAAAGGGAGTAGCGTACAGGCTGCTTCTGGCCACTTGTTGGACTACAGCAGCACAGGTGGCCTGCTGGATTCTCCAAGCCCAAAGCTGAAAAAAGGCTGATTGTGGGGGAAAGGGCCAGCCAGAGCAGAGGCTGGCTGAGGGCCTACAGCTGCCCTGAATGAGAGACCAGCTCCAGGGGAGCAGCTGGGGGAAACTCCTTGGAGCTGGGCTGCCTCCCAGGCAACTACTCCAGCCTTTCTCCAGGCAGGGAAGGGGCTGAGGATTTATGTCCTAAGCAGCAGCTCCCCGGAGCACAACCCAGCAGCCAGAAAGATTTGCTGGAGGGTAAGGAGCCCCCCAAGACGTCTGACCGACAGAGCAGGAGCCAAAGGGATCTTCACTCTGGCGGAGGATGCGGGTGGAAGGTAGGCACGGCCCAGGAAGGTGGCAAGGAGTTGGAAGGAGCCGTACACAGGGTCCCTGGGCTGGCACCCAGAGGAGAGGGCAGGCCGGGGCTCCCGTACCTCTTCCCCAACAGAGGAGACAGAATGCTCCTTAATATGCTGCTTCTGGACCTAGGATCAAGGTGGGCTCTCTGGACCGGGACAGAGAGAGATCACTCTCCTCCCTCTTCCTGTGCCTGCACGTTGAGCTAAGCTCCATGGATGTCACCTCTCCCTCGTGGACTCATTTTTTCTCTTTGAATTGCATTGCAGGCGCAGCGGAGAGGAACCCTCCCTTACCTGAATCAGATCCTCCTTGGAACGGAACTCGGAAACCATGACGTTCTGCCCGTCCATCACCCGGGTGAGGGAGATGTGCAGCCTGCCCGAAGCCACCTGGTGAGAGTTCTCTGGCAACATCTTGGACAAGCCCTTCTGTACGGTGCGGAGCGTGTTGCACCCGGGGGACAGGGGGCCGAGAATCGTTTTCCTGGCGTCTCTCACCGCTTCGTGGAAAGATGCTTTTAGGTCCTCTGAGCGAGGGAGGGAAAACGGGTCATTTATCACCAGGTTTCCCTTAAAGGCTCAGTAGTTCTAAGATAGCCCAACATGATATCCCTGTGTTTTCAGTCACGTATCATTTTGGCAAGCTGTAACCTTCTAGATGGAAATTGCCCACGTTCACCCGCTCCCCTAAGGAGAATGTTTTCAGAAAGTTTGAGCAGCAACAGAGCAGCTGTTTTTGAGGAGGAAGTGAGTGACAAACAGGCAGTGTGGTCAACATTCATTATTTGGTGGTGTCCTTTTGAGCAGTGGTAGCATCTTAGGGTACGCCTGCACTTTGTACTGGCGGAGAGATTCCCAGGAATTCCAGCCTGAAGAGATGTAGCCACTATGGTTCTCATCCAGCTCCATGAGAGCTAATCTGAGTGTGTTCATGGGGCCCCGTGATAGTCTCTGGGCACGTTATCCTCTACCCCCCCCAAGAAGGAGTCATTTGCCTGCCTGCCTGCCTGGTTGTCACTGACCCCACCAGCCTTTCAGCCCTTCACATGCTCTCCTTTGAGCTATCCCAGCCCCGACTTTGTCTTGCGGGTTAGCAATAGGCATACCCTGGTCCCCAAGCCCCTCTAACATGTTCCCCTGTGATATGCAGCTCCTGATGCTGGCTACTCACAGGAATCGCAGATCCTCTGCCCCCAGATGTCCAGTTTTACATTAAACCACCTTTCCTGTACCACACACAGCACTTGTGAGCACGTACCTTTATTTTAGGTATATTTAAGAACAGGTAAAAATGTAACTAAACAAGACAGGAAGGGGCGGAGTTGGGGCAGGGCCGGGAGTGGTGGGGGGCATGAGCACCTGTCGGCACCTATAGGTATTATAAATTTGCCACCCCTGCAAATTTGCCGCCGTAGGCCTTGTCGGCCTAGGCGATAATACGCCGCTGGCTCTCATACCGAAGCAGGCTGCTATCTGGACACGCAGAAGTGAGATCATTGGGAATTAAGCAAACCCTGAGGCCCACATTCAAGCCCTAGATGATTTCACCTATGGCCAGAAGCGCCTTCAGCCCGTGACCCTGCAGAGATTTCTGCACGTAAATTGGGTAAAAGTTGAGCCACCTGCACAAGATTTTGCAGGGCCAGGGCCTAATGTGACAAGAACAAAGCTCGCCTGGGCCCATGTTCTGGCTGTCCCAGTGCAGCAACCCCCGAGGTTGCTCTAGAAAGACAGGCAGATGGACAGATTAGACGGAGCAAAAATATCTGTGTGTCCTGATGGCACTGGAGCAACCCAGGAATTAAGAGCCGCTCTAAATGTTGGAGCAGATATGCCGGGCATGTGACAT
The DNA here is from genome assembly GCA_007922305.1 of Dermatemys mawii. Classification (NCBI taxonomy): domain Eukaryota; kingdom Metazoa; phylum Chordata; order Testudines; family Dermatemydidae; genus Dermatemys; species Dermatemys mawii. Next base: position 1,303,409 of record ML677412.1, read on the forward strand.
AACTAATGCTTTGCGGGGTCCAGGGAGGCAGTATGGGAGCTGAATCTCAAATCAAAGTTGCTTGAAAACCAAATGACAAAGGTTCGCAGTTTTTGCCGTAATAAACCAGAGCGGCGTGGACCCGCCTTTGGTCTGCAATCTGATTGAACAAGAAGCTTCAAACTCATCTCCAAGAGAGGGACGACCTGGGAGCTAGAGGATGTTATTGGACCGTACCATTACACCTGCCTCCACTGTAGATTCCCTAGAGGTATCTTTCCCCTTGAAAGCACAGGAATATCCCAATCGGGAACCCCTGTCTTACAAGCAGCAGCTAAGATATTGGTACGTAGATGGGTATGAATTTTGTTTCTGCCTTAAAAAAACCCTTTAAAAACAGCAAAACTTGGGGTGTGTCTACACGGAGCAGGACTGTGCACTGGGTTGAGTGTGATTCCTAAAGTGCATATTCACTGGTCTGTGTATAGGGTGACCGACAGCAAGTGTGAAAACTCGGGATGGGGATGAGGAGGGTAACAGGAGCCTATATAAGAAAAAGACCCCAAAATTGGGACTGTCCTATAAAATCAGGACATGCGGTCACCCTGTCTGTGTAGCTCTTGCTGGTGTGAACCAAAAGTTCCCTAGTTCTCTTTAACATGGTACCCTTAATTTTCTACACTAAAACCAGCACTTGGAGATAGACAAATCGCCCAGGGGCTGCTCCTCTTGTTCCCATGGAGGCCAATGAGATGGTTGCTGTTTCTTAAACAGGGGCAAGATCAAGTCCTTACTTTACTTGATAACAGGGATTTGGGATACGCCTACACTGCAGTAAGACCCACGGCACGGCCGGGGCCGGCCCGAATCAGCCGACTCAGGTTCACAGGGCTTGGGCTGCAGAACTAAAAATTGCAGCATAAACCTTCGGGCTGGAGCCCAGGCTCTGAAACCCCATGAGCGGAACGTCACCGCGGCTATTTTTAGCTCTGCCACCTGAGCCAGGGTCTGAGACTCATACCGTGGGATAGTTATTGCAGACCCTACGAACCCTTAGGGGGTTATGTGTGGACAAGGCATCAGGCATTCTGAAAGGAAGCTGCGTCCTCTTCTCCTGAGCAGGGATATATTTAGGGCTGAGTGCTCAGAAGGATTTAGATGTTCTCCACCTCGGGCAGGGAATTGATTTGACCAGGGATTTGCCACCTCGCAAGTTGGCTGCTCTAACCATTGGGCTGTTCTCTCTCGTAAGAGAACAGGCCAACCATCAGGCTCTAAAATCCCTCACCCAGGCAGTGGGTGATCCAAGATCCTGTCCCCGTGTTCCTGTGGGCCTTTCATTTCTCCACAGCGCACCCACTTCAATGGGAGAGACCGAGGGGCTCCCTTCATTAGACCGTCCTAGTGGTTAGAGCCTAGTGTTTAAAACATGGCCAGAGTCGCCTGACTCGTTCAGAGTCCTGCACCCTGACCGACTAGTCCAAAGAAACACTGAAACCCGGCCGCTGAATATGACAGTACCAGGCCAGAGATTCCACCTGGTATCAGTTGGCATAGCGCCCTTCAGCGGAAGGACATTGATTTAGATCAGCTGAAGATTTGACTCACTGAGCATGTGTGATGATCTAGCCGGATACAAAGGTTGAGATCCACAGCTGATGTAAATCAGCATCACTTTACTGATTTCAATGCAGCTGCGCTAATTTGCCCCTGTTAAAGATCAGGGCCACTGGCTGAACAGGTGAAAAAATATATTCCTATATGTTGGTCTGGATCGGTGGCATGGAATTGCATTTCCTGGCAGGCCGGGTAAGGGAATGTCCAGATCGGGACAGGCCAAAGGGCTCTTCAGGTGTGTGCTTTCTAGGGAGTCGCTAGCAGCCAGGGGCCGCAACCTTTCACAAGTGATGTGCTGGGTTGTATTTAGTAATTTCAGAATAAAAAACTGGACCTCCACAGGCAATATTCCAGTGAAATCTTATACACAAGTGATTTCCAAATAGACTATAACGCTATTAAAACATCATGCCATCAATATTAATTCTACTCTTCAAGCTATGAAATTAAAATAAGTTTAAAACACACAAGAAATGAAGGGACGTCTAATTTCCCTGATTGCCTGAGATTTTGACAACACCTTCACATGATTATTTTTTTTTCTAGAAAAGGACTGGACAGAAAGCGATCAAGCTAGCTACAGAAAGCGTGTCAATTACTGATTGCTTTGGCTCTGAATGAACGCCTGATTAACAACCTACTGCTGTAAGTCGGAAAGCATCCACGCTGGCTAGCTCCAAGGTGTTGAAATGGAAATGGAAAGGTTTTTAACTGAATACATAGCATGATGGGAAACAGAGGGAAATTGAACTGAACTGCCCACTCCCCATCAATCCTGCCTCTAACCTGCCATCTGCCCAGCGCCCTCATCCGTTGTGGGGCCCCCAGCCTCACTTCTGCTCTTTTGGGGTTCTTCAGCCGATTCTCTGAGGCCAGGGGATGGATAGGCTTGGTTAGGCTCCAGAGAGGATGGGGAAAAAGCTCTGCTTCTTCCCAGAAGGCTGGCGATGGGCCGCATCTAGCCCAAGAGCTCCCACTGAAGAACAATGGTTTAGCTCCTCAGCTAACGTAAGGCAATGTACCATCACTGATTTAAATACAGCTTGTCTGATTTACGCCAGCTGACGATCTGGCCCTGTCGGTCCCTGATGGTCTACGATTAAGTTGTTAGTTACTGTATTATTGCACCGCTCCTTCCTTTCCGATGCTTTCACGGCATGAAACTCCACGTTTTCTTTATAACAACAAACAGATACAGGGAATAAACCAAATCCTTCCTTACCCAGGCTAGATTCGCACACCACGGCGGCAGCGATGAGGGACCCGGCGGATGCGCCATACACTTTGGATGCTGATTTTAATATTTCGGGGGCCAATTCCAAGAGCGACTGGACCACCCCTATCTGGTAAAGTGCAAGAAAACCGCTGCCTGAAAAAGAGAGCGAAAAGCGTGTGGCGCTCAGGTCTCCTTCAGCCATCCCAGCCGCTCAGTCTGCAGAGACGTGGTTTTGGTAGTGAGCAGGTGTTCAGTTTTGTTGTCGCTAGATGAACTCTGAGCCCGCTGTCTTTCTGACATTCACTGCTCCTTTCACGGTCCCCCCGAATGCGGAAGGTGCACTTTTTTGCCCTTCTCTGCCAGCTCCCTGAGATGTTTTCACATGCGATGCCTGCTTTAATTACCTCTCTGGCTAAAAATAAAACCTTCTCCCTCCATCAAAGCAGCTCTCACCAGATTAAACCCTAACTGGCTATCGTCGTCCTGGCTTAAGTAAGGGGCTCCTTTTAAGACAATAACTCATTAGTCTTCCCACAGCCCGCTGGCTTTTAGCGCATGGGACGTCTCCTGCATCTCATAGCCCTAGCTTGGCTTTTTCTGAGCATCCCTTGCAAATTTTCCTCTTTTTTTGCTTTCCTCGCTCTTCCTCATGAGTGGTTTTTCTAAATTGGATTCACCCCCAATCCGGTCTTAGGAACAGCTCAGGGCTGAATGAGCAGAGATTTGCTCAAGGCGCTCAGAGCTGGGTGGGTGTTACACAAGGGATTACACAGAAGGCTGGGCTATGTTATATTTGAAAACTTGCTTGGTTAACCCTAGATGGCAATGCCTGTATCCATTGAGAAAATGGACGTGGAGCCGGTTACTTCGTTCTTATAAAGACGCAATGTCCAAAGACTTCCATTTTCTTGGAATTTTCCACCCAGCTGTTTGCTTTACATATAGGGTGACCAGATGTCCCGTTTATATAGAGACAGTCCAGTTTTTTTGGACTTGTTACCGCACCCCACCCCACTCCGCTTTTTCACTGTTGCTGTCTGGTCACCCTATTTACGTGTCACTTCAACAGGATTCTGTCAGGTTTAAAGATCAGAACTTCCATTCCCCGTGTCGCTATTAGTGCTATAGTTTATTAAAGCTGAAAGGACTGTTAAAATGCAGTGGCCTCACCGCTGGTTCGCTTGGGCCTTTTTCATAGCAGTGCTTGCATTGTGGACAATGAAAATTGTTTAGTCTGTTTCAGAGTGTTTCCAAACCCCAGTCTGTTGGCCAGCGAAGTTAGTGGCCCAAATCGTGGAGACTGGCCCGTCTGCAGCCAGAACAGCTCGGGCGGCTTATGACACTGGTGCTGCCTGGGGATGGGCCACTTCCCCAAGTGCAACTTAGAGCAGCTTTGGAGCTGTTCTAACTTGCACTAGCTGCCAGGGGCCCTCCAGATAGGATGACCAGATTTTATAGGGACCGTCCCGATTTACTTTACATACAATTTTTCTTATATTGGCTCCTATTTCCCCCTACCCGCAGTCCTGATTTTTCCCATTTGCTAGCCCAGTGCTGCCATCTTTCGTGCATGGCTCACCTCGGCAGTGCGTGTTAAATCAGGACCGTCCTTTGGCCGGAGTCTCAGATCGATTTTCCCAGCTGGATTGAAATCATACAACATCCCTTCCTATGATCTGACCTGTTATGGTGCCTTGCGCCCCTACCTTTCTAGGCTTCTCCATTTTATTGTGTTGATTCAGACCCAAGGAAATGCCGCAGACCAGATTCCCTAGTAGCTCAAAGCGTTGGGCCGAAAAAATGTATTCGCGTGTGGTGTTCCTTTCACTTGCAATTGCCATGAAGAAAACTATGAAGTGGGACGTCAATATTCTCCTTTCAGTGATCCAGAGAATGGAGGCCTTTGTGATTTCAATGGAAGGACGATCTCTGTACTACAGATTTGCTAAGGAGATGCGCATTGCATTTGACATGCTACGCTAGTTATTGCAGTTCTGACCCGGGAACATGATGTCCCAACCGTATCTAATATTTGTCCAAGTCCTATTTGTGTCTGGTATAAAGTTCTCCATCCGTGTCTTGTTTTTCTCAAACGTGGTTTTCACGTGGCTGCTGCCCTGCATGGCGGATTAGGGCTTTGTATGCTTGTGACTGTTTTACCCCACCTTAGAAAGTTGGGGACCCTAATCGCACAAAACCGAATACCCCTGCCCCAACACCTTCCTCACCCTTTCCCTGAGGCTCCGCCCATTGTCTGAGGCCCCGCCCCTACGTGTTCCATCCCCCTTGTTCTCCCCCACCCTCACCAGGCTGCGGCTGGAAGTTGGGGTGCAGGACGGGGGGCGGTGGGGTGGGGCTGACAATGAGGGGCTTGGGCTGTGGCAGAGGGATCCGGGCAGGGGGTTGGGGTGCTGGGGGCGGTATGGGCTTTGGCCTGGGGGTGCGGGAGAGGGCTCCGGGCTGGGGTGGGCGTTTGGGGTACAGGAGGATATGGGCTCTGGACTAGGGGTGCTGGCTCCGGGTGGGGCCAGAAATGAGGGGGTCAGGGTATGGGGGAGTTCTCTGGGCTGGGGCAAGGGGTTACGGTGTGGGGAAGTGTGAGCTCCTGCTGGAGATAGGGACTCTGGGGTGGGGCCGGGGATGAGGGGTTTGGGGTGAAGAAATGGTCTACGAGATGGGGCAGGATGCGGTGCAGCGGGAAGGGAATTGAGGGCTCTGGGGTGCCTACCGGAGCTGTCAGGGTCCCTTTTCGACCGGGCCTTCTGGTCCAGAGCTGGACGCCCGACAGCCTGGGAGGTGGTGGCCCAAGGTGACTGTTTCGTAAGTGAGTCCCTAGACCCAATAAAGGGGACCCAGGCTCAGTTAGAAGGGAGCTCCCAAGGGAGACGGGGAGGTGCTGTGGAGAGGCACTCCCAGGAGAGGGCTGTGTCAGGGGAACCCACCAGAGTGGGCGCTGGTCAGAAGATCGCCTAGAAGGGGAGACTCCTAGAGGGAGGACTGCAGTTGGCAGGTATCCAAGAAGGCCTGGTCTTAGCCAGCAGGTCTCCCAGACGCTGGCCAGAAGCCCAGCCCGGTGAGAACCGCCCGCTGTCCCTTGAGAAGAGTCGCCGTGGGAGACCTCCCTGGACTCGAGAGAAGGATCTCACTCCAGTAGAGGCAAGGGGTTTGTACTGGGGCAAAGGCCAGAACCAAGAGAACCCCAGGGAAGAGCCTGGATAGAGACAAGCAATGCGTCCTCAAGTGCGGGACAGACGGACTAAGAACGACCTGGTCACCAGTGGAGACGTTGGAGTGAAGATCTTGTTTAGCATCTGCATTGGCTTTTCTGCTGCCCAATGAAGCCCGATCCCAAAAGGTACTGTCGCGTCTAACGGTCTGTTCTGGCGGGGTTGATACCCTGGGTGAGGAATATATTAAGTAAGGGCCCACCAGCAAGGGGCACATCGGGTTGACCTGGAATAGTGACAGTGACCCTTTTAATTCTCATCGGAACTGTCCCTTGCTGGGCCTCCGATCCCAATAAGGGAGGCACATCGGCCTGTGTGCAGGGGAGACAGCCAAGGGGGGTTGTGTCCGTCAGTGTGATCGGGTATGTTCCGTGCTGGCAAAGGAAGCTGGGTTTGGTAGCTGGCTGGAGTTCTCCAGACGCAGACGGAGAACGTCGTGGGCAGCAGCACTGCAAACTGACCCGTGCTGCACTCTACCAGGGGTCCACAGCCCTAATCGGCCGTGACCCAGGCACGCCAGCTTGGTTCGTTTCCCGGCTCTGCCCCGGATCCTGTTTGACCTGGAGCTTTCTGCCCCTCGTCTGCAAAACCAGGGTAATTACACCTCCCTTGTCTGTCTTCTCTCTTTGGGCCATGAGCTCTCGAGAGCAGGGACTGTCTCTTACTATGTGTCTGAACAGCACCTAGCACAATGGGGTTCCGATCTCAGCTGGGGTCACAGGCGTTTCTGGAATATCCATGAGGACGGTGAATGGATAATTCGGTCTTCCTGCCAGTTCAGCCCATGACCTCTGTAAGGAGGGATGTTGGTTGTAGGTAGATGGCTGTGTGGGGATGATGAATGGATGAGTGTGTGTATAGGGACAGGCAGATGGATGTGAGTCTGGGGATGTTGGTTGGTGGGGTAGATCGGTGTGTGTAGGGGGATGATGATGGATGGGAGATGGCCTCGTGTATGGGGATGACAGATAATCATCCTTCTATTCTCTCTTCACTGTTATCCCCACCCTTCACTCACTCTTTCTGTTCCCCTGTTCGTTCCTCTTACCATTTCCCCCCTCGGTCTAGCACTTTGTCCACCTTCCCAACACGCGATATACGATGTGCAGTATGTTAATCATGTAACTAATGGGTTAAAATTGGACATTTCTGTCTCATTCCCCTTTCTGACTCCATCTGCAGCACATTTTCTTAGTTTTCATACCGAGCCATATCAACACATGCTGAATCATTCGGTGGTGGATCCGCTGTCCTGAGAAAGGGCTCTAATTACTGGTGAGGGCAGTATCGCCATAGATACTGTGCTTGATTCAATGCCATAATATATATGACACAATCTTGTCATCATCCTCTTACCAGCATGGAATTTAGAACTAATTGATTCGTTAAATGCCGGGGGGACTTTATAATCTACCCCCGGCACCTTGTAAAGCAGGATTAGTGAGGGCAAACACTCATTGAAATAAGAGGATCCTCAAGTCCCTTGGGACACTTTAAGAATAATAAACCCTTTACTCTTGTAAGGCACCAAGAGAACCCAAAGCCCTTTGCAGGAGGTATGTGCCGGGTGCGGGGGGGAGGAGAGCTTTTCTCATGGGTCCCTGGAGAGGTAAACTCCCAGATGTTCTGCCCCAGTGACCCTGCACAGCTATCACCTTAGGGTGAAGAGAATCTCTTCTCTGGCTGAAACTGTGGAGGGGAATTTAGGTAGGATAAATGTAATACCCAGAATTGGAAACTGACCAGAGCTAATAATCTGCCTTTCCATAATAACATGGGATCTTTAATGACCCCAAGCGACCGGGCCCTCAATTTTGTATCCAAGAAGTCAGGGCAAGATATCCAAGAGATTTGCAGCTTGAGCGGCCTGGTGCCAGCTAGCTCCAGACTGTGAGGCAGAGCAATATTCAGATGCGCTTCAAGCCCACGTTGAGTAGGTGCCCCACATTTCATCCTTCTCCCCCATTCTGTCAGCCACTTAAACGCCTCTCTGCCCTCCCGCTGCTGAGACCTTGTGGCTTTCAATGAATCTAAAGCCAGAAGGGACCCCGTGATCATCCCGTCTGCTGTCCTGTGCAACACAGGCCCAAGGATGGCCCTGAATGAATTCCTGGTTGAATTGAAGCAGAACTTTTTAGAAAAACATCCCATCTTGATTTAAATATTCCCAGTGCTGGAGAATCTACCGTGACCCTTGGTAAGTTGTTCTGCTGGTTAATTACTCTCTCAGTTAAACATGTCCTTATTTCCGGTCTCAAATTGCCTTCCAGCCATTGGATCTTGCTGTACCTGTCCGTTAGATGGAACAGCCCTCAATTGCCAAATTTCTGTTCCCCATTTCCTTGTAATTCACTCCTATGCTTAGTGATGAGAGGGTGCTTTAAAGGGGGGGAAATATGATTGACAGAGAGCGATCCATGCACTGAGCTACGAGCGAGCTGGTGTAAGCCCTTGCTCACAGGAGTAGGAAGGAGGAAGTTCGAGCTGGGAGGAGAAATTGTGGATACTTAGCCGCAGTTTTCTTTATTTACAAAGAACGTACCAAGGCCGGCGTCTCTGAACACAGAAGGAATCTGATAGCCGGAAACGGCTTCTTCTGCTCACAGCGCCAGGAGCGATCTTTTCAGCCTGCATGCCCCTGACCCAAAGCCTCTCCCCTGGTTTCTACCGGGCTCAGCTCCCCTCCTTTCAGCTGGCGTGTCTGTCCGTCTCTCCCAGGCTTTTTTTCCTGCTCTGTCTTCACTCGCGCACACACCTACCCAAAACAAAAGCACCTGCGTGGGTTCATATACTTTTGTCTTAGGCGGGAGCTTCTCCTTACAGCGATGTTAATTGAAAGATGAGTGCCCACCTATCAATCTCAATGAGGTTTTACCTCCTCTTTCCCCCTGCATAACAAGGTTTCATCCAGATAATCAAATTTATTTCCCCTGCAGCGCCTGGGCGATGTCTCTTTCCCCCACCTCCAGCACTTCCCACGAGTCAGGCAGGAGGGAATGGACTTCAGCTGCTACAGAACCGGAACACTGGCTTCCCCCACAGCGCTGAAGAGACTTTGTTATGCAAATATTCATTTGCCTGGTCGGGAAGGTCCCGAACGCACAGAGAACAAAACCCCACAGTGCGGCATGCAAAACAAAGCAAGCAGCCTCCATGCCCGTGTGATGCACCTTCCTATTCCCACTCCACTTGAATTGTCAGCTCAGGCAAATGTCACACGCACGCCTGGTGCTATGCAAATCATGCTGCAATCATAGTGGTTTTTAACCAGTCTAGTTTCACCCTCATCAGCCTTGATCAGTTACCAGAATAAAACAATACCTAGCTCTGATAGGATGCTTCTCCGCAATGGATCTCAAAAGTGGATCTTTACAAGGAAGGTCAGTAACATTATCCCCATTTTACAGAGTGGGAAACCGAGGCACAGTGTGCTGCCTGAGGTTACCCAGCAGGCTAGTGGCGGAACCAGGAACAGAATGCAGGTCTCCTGAGTCCCAGTCTAGTGCGTATCGGACAGGAACAAATAGTCTAGACTAGGACAGCCAGAAAGGATCACAGATCCCAAGAGCCCAGTGCGTGCTGTTATTAAAGAAAAAAAAAAAAAAACGGTATTAGTTTGTGGTCAAATCCTGCCATCTCTGCTTGGCCCGCTCATAGGGGAAAAGGCTACCAGGCTTGCTTGCAGGGTAAGGTCCCATGGAAGGCGGATAACGGTGTCAAGATCTGTCTCAGTCTTTATTCCGTCAACACTCGTGTCCGCATCTTTGGGAGTTTCGCCTGAGAAGGGACCAAGGCCTTAGCGGCGGCTCTCTCAAAATTCCCCCCTGCAGGATAGCACAAAATGACTCCGCCAATCCCAAGCTGCCACATGGCTCCCCCTGTTTCAGGGCAGGACATCCCCTGCGCCAGCTTTGTCCAGCACGTGCCCCCCGGTATCTACTGCATCACCCACTCTTCATGTCAGCTTCTGGCCCCAGGCACAGCAGGAACAGAGCAGTCTCATGGACGCTGCCCTTCCCCACCCCTCACACGGCCATGGTGTGAGGAGCTGGTGTAGGCCACAAAGGGTCGCCAGTGGATCCAACCCACCGAATGGAGCTGAGACCACTAAACACCAGGGTACTTCCCAAGACCCTTCGCCTCCATGATCTGGAGCTATAAATAACCCTGGGCAAGGGAGGAGGAAAGGAAGGAAATATCCATGAATGGCAGCGTTGTCCCTTGTTTAGACCTCTGTTTACTCACTAAGCGTTGCCTACCACCTAAGCCCCTGGCTTTGCTCCTGGCATGTTCACCAGGGGGAACACAGAACGCCTGCCAACGTCCGGTGCGCGAATTCTTTAGTCTTCCATCGGTTGCCTTTGCTTTTGCTAGGCATAAAACCAACTCTGAGCTGCAAAGCCCCAGGGCACGAGATAGTGGGGACAAGAGCCTCTAGGGAGTGGGATATGTTGGCTTTGGAAGGAATGGGCTAGAATTGCATTGGCCTTGGAAGAAGGATTTCCTAACAGGCAGCATTACAGCAATGGGCCTTGCTACTTACGCACAAGGAGGATTGGAAGGGGGACGGATGGACAGACAGACGCAAATGCGTAAAGGTAAATTCCTGTCTCCAATGCCCTGTTTATCAACCCCCCAGTCTTGGTGGTATCTACTCCAAGGACGAATTTTTGGCTCATTAGAATGAAGGTTTGATGATGTTAGGTCCTCTCACGCCAGTGTGCCCTGCCAATCTTATCCGGCCTTATTGCACTGCAATAAACGACCCACTGCAGGGCTGAGGCTGGCCCACGTCAGCTTTATGCAGGCTCGCAGGTTGAGGGGCTAAAACTAGAGGTGTAGCCCAGGCCCTGAAACTCCGCGAGGAGGGTGGGTCTCACAGCCCAGGTTCCAGCCGGAGCCCAGACATCTACATGGCTATTTTTCAGGCCGACAGCCTGAGCCCTGGTCACTCGGCCCAGGCTCTGAGTTGCGATGGTCTGGTTTTTTTCTTGCAGTGTAGACGTACCCCGGTAGGTATGAGCATGTGTTCTTCATACCCACATGCTCCCTTTCGTAGATTACTTTTTATGGCCAATAGGAACAATTGGCTCATTCAGGCTGATCTTCTGTATAATGCAGGCCAGAGGATTTCATCCAGTTACCCCGATGGAGACCAGTCGGCTCGGTGTGACTAAAGCATCTCCCCTGCCGCGGGGACCTTCCCAAACTACTCTGTCAGGCTCCCTCCGGAATTCTCTGGCAATCTCCACGGGCATCGAGCCAAGCTCTGTGGGGTTCATCCACAAACCTCTTCTCCTGCTTCAGGGATCTTTGCAATGGGCCAAGGTTTAAGACCCGTTCCCAGGGCTTATCGTTTAATCTCGTTCGCATCGAGCGAACTCAGTGGGTGTCAAAGGGCTGGTCCATGGGGCAATGTCAATTCATGCCAGTACGGGCTCTAGCCCACTTGTGAACCACCTTCCTCTGGTGTCAGCTCCACCCTCTTCTACCTACTACTAAATCACTGATCTCACTGTGCTGGAATTTCCGTAACTTCCTCCTCCTAAGAACAGAGGCAGCTGTGATCATGTGATAAAACAACAGACGCCAATGGTCACCTGCCTAAATAATATGCCTCTTATCTTGCTCTTCATCTAATATAAAAGAACTGGCACAGAACCCACATTAGGTTGTGACACGCTCTACCTCAGGGCAACACCCTGCACCCTCATGTTCATCCTTATACTATGATTGTGTGGTAGCCAATGCAAAGTTTGTCATGTCGGGTGTCTTCGGAAGGTTCATGATGCACTGAGCATGGTTGTTATGGTAATGTTATAGGTTGTAATTTCCTGTTACGGGGCTGAAAATGTGCCCTCGTGGTTTAAAACAAACCCAGGCAAAACTTTCCAGGAGCAGAGAGGCAGTTCACATCTCATCAGGGCAGGGATGGGACAAATGCAGCCCAGCCTCACAGGAACAAAGGACACTGGTCTAGGCAGCAGCAAAGGATCTGTTGGACTCTCGAGTGAGTTCCCCACCCCCCTTCCCTTGGTCAGTTTGGGACTGTGATGAGGTAATGCTCACCTGACTCTGAAAGGGTGGGTAAAGCCCAGAGGGAAGAAAGAACGTGATAAAAGGGAGAGACATTTGCCATGCTCTTCCTCGTTCTTCCACCTCCATCTACAGACATCACCACCAACCAACTGAAGCTCTGATCAAAGGGGGGAGTCTGGCTGAAGGGCAACCAGCCAGTCTGTGGTGAAAAGCATCTAAGTTTGTAAGGGCACCGAAAGTGTTAAGATCAGCTTAGAATGCGTTTTGCTTTTATTTCAGTTGACCAAAGCTGACTTGTGCTTTGACTTATTATCCCTTAAAATCTGTCTTCTGTAGTTAATGTATCTGTTTCTTTATTCTACCAGAATCAGTACGTTTGGTTTGACGCGTGTCAGAGACTCCCCGTGGGATAACAAGCCTGGTACATATCAATTTCTTTGTTAAATTGACACACACACATAAGCTTGCAGCGTCCGGTGGGTATAACTGGACACTGCAAGACAGAGATTCCTAGGGTTCTGTCTGGGACCGGAGATATTGGTTAGTGTCATTCGGTTGCACGGTCCAAACAGCGGCTGGCCAAAAGTGCCCACTCGCGTAGCTGGGAGCAACTCACATGCCAGAGGCTGTGGGAGAACAGCCTAGGAGTGGGGCTCTCACAGAAGAGCTGAGTAAGGCTGGCTTCCAGAGTCGAGGACTGGAGCGACCTAGCAGATCACTGATCCAGATAACACCAGGGGAACATCACACAGGTGTATTAAGACACACTTTACTCCACCTGTAACAATATCCACTTGCGTTCTGCCCCATCCCACTCTCGACATTTCACCCGGCATCTGTGAGAGGGATACACTCAAGTCCATGCTCTCTACAATATTCATAACAGCACTTGGGAATGTTTGTTCCTCTCTGATTAATGTACTAGGAGAAACTGTAGAGCCTCAAATCATCTGGCAGAAAACCTGATAGTTCAGTACATAATGTCATGACTACAGCAGCAATCCGTTTGTCGGTTCACATGCTCCCAATCCATAACCCGCTCCAAAATTTCACAGCTTAGCAGAGTTTATGGCCCTGCTGTCTACAGTAGGAAAATGGCTCATGGTTGAAGACAGGTGCATGGTGGACTCTAAACCAGTGTTGAGAATGATTTGTTTGCGAGTGTTGACAGAGCCAAATGATTTCCAGTTCCCATTGCAGAATGGTTACGTCACAGTCCTCTGATGGGCCCAAAAAGTCCCTTCGTTCCACAGAAATTCCATGCCCCTGATGTCGATGTTTGAAAGAATCACATGCTATTGGATGCAACAGATTGGCACCATCACATCCAGCATCTTCCCGGGCATTGCACTGTAACAGCGTTTGCATTACAAACCGACAACGTAGGAATACAGGAATCACCCTAAAAGCTCAGAGCTGCGGCCTGTCTAGTTCAGTGTCCCATCTCTGACAGTGCCGAGCATCGGATGCTTCATAGGCAGATGCAAGAACTCCAGCAGTAGCTGATGGTGGATAATCTGACTTCCTCATTGGTTTCATCTCAATCTTGAATGCTTGGAGATTGGGCTAAATCCTGAGACATACGGTTTAATATCCCTTGCCGAATATGAATAGCATTAATTGTAATAACTAAAAGACATGCCAACAGGATTGGAGCCCAATTTAGTAAAGCATCCTATTCATGGAGAGCACTTAAGCACATCTGCTTAAAATTAAGCACGTGCTTTAGTGATTTTCTTACCAGGGCCTTGAATAGTAAGAGAAGAAAATATAGTTTTATATCCTGGGGTTAAAATAGTTCATAAGCCAATGCAAGATTTGGTCAATAGAAGATTATCACAAATTAGGCAGACAAAGATAGCATTAGCATTAGATACTGAATATTCATCCTTAGCTTAACTGTCTTTTGTGTTCTCCATGTTGACCCCCATGCTACTCATTTTCTTCTGTGGTTTTTAATCCAGGCTCCACGGCCAAATGCAGGAGTCACTAACAGCTGGTCCCTCCCAGCCCAGGACGGGGCTGAAGTTTGAAGATTGAAGATCCTGACGGTGCTGGCAGCAGTTCAGAAAGCGAACGCCTAGGGAGCCGTTTTCAGTCTGGGCTTTCACAGCCGATGCTGTTCAACTTCTCCCGGTCCTGTTGAGACAGAATAAACCACCGGTGAGGATCCGCTCCACAGATGGGACGGGCGTGTGACGCTGGTGAGCACAGACCTGGGGTGGGTTATGAGGTGCTTATGGGGACTGAGGGCAATGCCGTGGGCATAAACCAACTTCTAGCTGTTGGGGGTTAGGAGGAAAATGTCCCTGTGGGCAAGTTTATCCCTTTTCTGCCTCCTGCAGGGTTTCTGTCCTGTGGACCTTAAGCAAGTCGCTTCATCACTGTGCCTCGGTTTCCCCCATGTAAAATGGAGCTAATCATCCATTCCTTTGTCTCTCTTGCCTATTCAAATGGTGAGCTCCTCAGGGCAAAGTCTGTCCCCCATTAAATAACTGTACAGCCCCTGACACAATGGGACCCTGATCTCAGCTAGGGTCACTGAGTGTGACAATAATACAAATAACAGTGGTGGGGCCAGATGATCAACTGGTGTAATCTGGCATAACTCCATTGATGCCTATGGAGCTTCACTGATTTACACTCTGTGAGGATCTGCCCCGCATGCTGTCATGGGCTGGATTACACACTTGTTTCTCCCTCTTACCCTGATGTTCTTGCTGTAGGAAAACTGCACAAAAGTATCCTGGAGATAGCGGTTTCCAAAGCCCATGATCCTGTTTACTGCATGGTTACAGATGCCTGCCACCTTGGCGGTTAAGTGCACAGCGAATGCAAACTGTATCTCCTCGGGAGACGTCTCGGGCCCTTGGGCCGTCACTTCTTTATTGACGTAGACGTCGGCTAAGTGCTTGAAGGAGCTGTAGGAGATATCTTTGAAGAACATGGTGAGATTTGTGTCTTCTTTTATCTGTCGAAGAGGGAAACCAGTAGCAAGCACATTCATGAATATCATATGATACGTATTGCCCCTAATCTCTGTGTCACCACCACCCTCACAAGCTGGCCCACTGCCGAAATCGTACTGGCTTCCTAAGCATTTGATCCATTCCTATCAATTCCCAGAAAACCATCTCCTTCCTCTGCTAGCCTGAAACTCATCTCTGCACGGAAAACCAGTGCATGGTCAATGCACTGCTAAAGTTCCATGTTAAGTCCTAAATGGTGCATAGCCTTTGTTCTGGCCCCTTCTGTCTGTCAGATTTCCTTAGGATTTACCCATCACTTCACCTCTCCCACCTCACCTAAGATCTGATCTGAAGCTCACTGAAGTCAGTGGAAATCTTTCCGCTGGCTTCAATGGTTTTTGGATCAGCCCTGGATGACAAGATGCTATGAGAAGCACCAAGCACCTCTGGCAATCCCTTTGGATGGAAAGCCACATGGTAGGTTAGCCAGGCTTTCAGTGGTGTGTCCAGTAGGTCACTCAGATATTGCAAAAGGACTGGGGGTAGAGCCCAAGAAGTAGCTTAGGAGAGGTGCTAGAGCAGAGTCCTTAACAGATAACTTTATGTGAGACTCCACTGAAGTCAATTGATGCTGCCCCAGTTTATGCCAGCAGAGAATTTAACCCAAAACAACTATAATCCGCCAAAGTCCTCCCCTTACCTTCTTGTCCAAGTGATCCCCAGTGCTCTTGAGCAGGGCAACTATTTTTCTTATGATGTCGTCTTCTGCAAACAGAGAATCAGAGAAGATCAGGATTGGAAGGGACCTCAGGAGGTATCTAGTCCAACCCCCTGCTCAAAGCAGGACCAACCGCCACTAAGTCATCCCAGCTGGGGCTTTGTCAAGCCTGATCATAAAAGCCTCTAAGGAAGGAGATTCTACCACCTCCCTAGGTAACCCGTTCCAGTGCTTCACCACCCTTCCAGTGCTTCACCACTGAAAAAAAGAAAGAGAATGATCTCCAGAATTTCAGACCGCCCCTTCTACAAGCTCGAGTCCTTCTGCCCTGGACGTTGAGGACTGGATTTTCAATGCAGGCGCTTAGAGGTTATTTTCAGAAAAGCACCCTTACGTTCTAAGCCGTGACAGTTCTGATCCCAGCACGAGCCCCTGGCACGGAGCTCGTCGGACTGGGAATTTTGCCCTTGCTGCCCAGTTGCAGGTGTAACTTATGCTAGCTCAGTGTGGCTCTGAGTCCCCCACTGTTTATAGCAGGACTTTTCTAGATTCCCCATAAAGGACCTGGTCTGTTAACTCACCGGTGGTAGCCGATTCCAACTGTACTGCCTAACATTGCCTGATTGTATCCTTGTACGCCCCACTTCCAACAGTTAGCTTGTCACCTCTTCGTGAGTCATTGCTAGCTCAACAGCCAGTTTTCAGCCCCATGCCCCCATAAACAGGCTTTAAAATGCTCCAGATATCTCAGGATTCATTATAAAATTCCACGTCGGCAGCACTGCCGATCAGCCAACGAGCAGCCCCGTCTTTGCTAGAGCCAGGCACCTTCCTTACCAGGACCACAGGCCCTGCTGAACACGGGGCTTATGCGGTGCCCAGGCCTTGGGCTGGCTCTGCCCGGGGACAATCTCACCCCACTGAGGGGGTTTTTGTGCATAGATCAAGGGTGGCCCAGGACTGAATGATACTGACCAGACTCAGGAGTGCCGGCAGGTCTCGGCGGCCCTTCGTAACTGTGGTTTCCGTTTCCCTTGGCTTCATTGCCTTGGACTATCAGCTGTATCTCTTCGGAGACTTGTGCACAGTAAAGTTCATGTTCTTTCTGGACTGCAAAGACAAAGAGGGCGAGGTTTTTAATGGGCGTGACCTTGTCTGACCTGTCACCTTCCCCTGGCTTGGGAATTCATGTGCAGCTGTAGCCAGCAATGGACTGCTAGTCACATGGGCCTTTTCAAGCCCTGGCTTCTGCTACAAAGACAATCATTGAGCCTCGCAATGGATTGAGCCTGGAAATGTGCCAGCCGCTTCATAAAGACTGTGTAGCAGGGAAGAAAGGAGTCTTAAAATGTGTCTGGAAACTACAGGGCTGGCCTACATTCAAAAGTTGCAATGGCAAAACTATGTCGGTTGGGGAGGTGATTTTTAATGGATAAAATGATCTCAGTAAATGCCCCATTGTGGACTCAGGTATATCAGTATAGAAGTACCGGCAACCGGTATCGTTTCTACACCTCACAAATCAGAACAAGTTATACCGGTACAAGAGGAGAGATTTGCCCTTTTCACTATACCAGGATAGGCAAAGCAGTGCCGCTGTTTTCTGGAGGCAGACACCCAGAGGGAGATTTTCAAAGGCACAAATGTCAGCCAATCCTGTAACTCCCCCCTCCCTCCACCCCAAAAGTCACAGATCATTTTAAGATGTGAGATTAAGGCCAGATCGACACTAGAAATTTTGCCAGCATAAGGCGAGTTTGGGGTGTGATTCTTTACGCCTTCATACCGGCAAAAACCCCTCCTGTAGATGCAACTGTACCGGTCAAAGAGTCCTTTTCCCAGTGTGGCTTATTTTGTTCCGATAACTGGTATAAGTTACACCAACAAAATAATTCTTTTGCCAGTATGAGCTGCATCTTCACGAGGAAGATTTGCTGGTGTGGCTCTCCCGGTATATCTGCACAAGCAAACCCTTTCTAGGGTAAGCAAGGTCTTTGGCATCTATTGCCACCTCTGAAAATCTCCCACGATGGGTCACTGTTCACATAGTCCCACTTTAAAATTCTGCCCCTGGTCCCCCCAGAGAACATGGAGCTCTTCATGGTCTATGCTCCTACCTTGGGGAGATGGCCTGTGAACACTCCGCAGTGGAAGAAAGCTCGGCCTCTTTGCTTTTATTCCTGCTTCCGTCCCAGCTTTCTTTTCCTCCTCGGTGGCATGTTTCTTAAGGGAGAAAGCTCTCTTGAGGCTGGATCTCTTTTTAACGGTTTTTCTAGGCCGCAGCGATGAACTGGCGTCTGCTCCAGTTCTTGTCGCCACTTCTGCTTCCACGCAGGTTGGAGCCCGCTGCGTGCTGGCCTCTTTTTCCTTCGTCTTTTTATAAGACTGTTCTTTATGGTCATCCGTGTTTTTCCGGAGGAAGAAATTCAGGAGAGTCTTGATCCAGGGGTGCTGACTTTTCCCCTGGGACAAGTTCTTCAAGCCTTTCCCCTTTGGCTTCTGCTCGTCTTCTGTAGCATTCCCACAAGCCAACAGTTTGCTTTTCTCACGGAGCGCATCTTCCAGCTCTGTCTGCTTGGCTCTGTCTGCTTGGCCCTTCCTCGTGGTTATCTTGGAACCTGAGTCTCCGTAGAACTCACTTGCTGCTCTTCGGAGCTTAGTCATCTTCTTCCCCTGTGCACCGTTGGCCTCCTCCACCCTCTTCTTAGCAACAAAGGAATCCTCGCAGTTGCTCAGTGTGCGCCTGACGTAAATTTCCAACACCTTCTTCGCGTCTTTCTTGTCTAGAGAGAGGAACTTTCCCCTGGGCTGGCCCTGTATTTCCCATGCTGCCCTCTTTTGGGTTTCCATGGCTTAGATGCTGTAACAAAGGAAAAGAATGTTTCAAGAAGCCCCAGAGCTGGGTTAGACTCAGTGGGACAGCTGGTATAAATCAACATGTTCCTAGGAAGGCCATCAGTTGGCACTTTGGCCTTCTGATGCCGCCTGTCAATGATTGACAGTCTTTATTGTTATTACTCAAACGAAGTGTTATCTAGGTCGTATATATGTTTCTTGTGCAGCTTTGTCACGCAAACCAGGATAAAGATCAGAAAGAGTCAGAAAGAAAAATGGAGCAGAGGGACTGGAAGAGTCAGGGAATGAGAAGAAGCTTTTCCACTCAAGCCCATATGCTAAGAGCAGATCCCAGGGCGCCGACTGGCTGGGTCCCAAGCCAGGGTGCTGTACGGGACACAATGGATTTGCAGGAGTATAATCCGCATAATGTGATTTTAAGATCTAAGAGTTTCCAAACCACCAAAGCTAAAATGAAATGCTACATGTTTTCAGTTTTTTTCATCTCAGTTTTCTAGCAGCGAATTGCATGGTTCCTAGCCCCTGCATTTAACAAGCTATCGGACCTTGAAATAATGGTCACTCCCTCAAATCAGACAATAAGCAAGCCGTGTAACAGACAAATCAGGATGTATTCCACTCCTGTCAGGCCTGTGACTTGATCAACAGGACCTCAAAGCTGTTCACTGGAGTTGGTGGTCTCAGCCCACTTCCTGCTGGGCAGGAACCTGCACAGCAAAACGCGTGACCAGCACAGCTGATTGGTTCAGCACAGAGACCCTGAACAGAGAGGAGCAATGAGTTTGAACTCCCTGCTTTCCCCTTCAGGTGGTCCCCCCAGGTACTGGCAGGGGGCAGTGTGAATAGTACAGCCTGCGTGACTGCTTTCTGTTACCTCATAATGATTAGCTGCTGATGCTGATTGTTACTCAAACCAGCTGATCAGTAACTTATTCCCCTTTTAGAGTGACCAGATGTCCCGATTTTGTAGGGACAGTCCTGATATTTGGGATTTTTTCTTATATAGGCTCCTATTACCTTCCACTCCCTTTCCCGGCTTTTCACACTTGCTGTCTGGTTAGCCTAGCCCCTTTTCTTGTACCTACACAATGAAATGCAGCAACTAAAAAACAAATGCTGATTTTTCTCTGACACCAGTTCGGCACCTCCAGTGGAGTTACTGCTGGTTGACACCGTCGTAAGGTGAAGATCAGCTCTGCACGGAGATCCAGCACAAAGCCTTTGCACCACTTAAGCCCTCTTTTGTTGGCTCAACTGGGACTTAAAGTGTTCCGTGCTTTCTGCTGGCTCTCTCTGCCTTGCCTATGAGGTCAGTTTTGCCGTGACTGGAAGGAGAATCAGGCCCGTAGGCGAAGTTCCTTGCTAGAAATTAAAGCCGTGGTAGGCAAAAGCCAAAATCACAATCACCACAGACAGCACAGAAAAGCTGCAGCCGAAATAAAAGCAGCTTTCACAGGCACCAACGGAGCCTGACCCCGGCTGACATCCCTGACACTACAACCAGGGCGAGTTTGAGAGAACAGCACGAGTCAAGGGCTGTAAGACGACCCCACCCCACCCCGCATATCTGAAGATCAGAATGTTCTTTGGAGCAGGGAGAGACAGACCCCAAAAGCATCAATCAATCCCAGGACGGCTTCTATCACCCGCAAGATTAACAAAGCAAGTTCATTTTGTTTCTATTGATTCTGATAGATTGAAGAAAAATCATCTTTAGTCTGATTGAATTTCATTTACCTTTCTGCCTTTCTTGGCCTGTTTCAAGACAGGTGTCTTAGCCACAAAGCGCTAATGTTTATGGGACTCCCGGGAACCAGAGCAGTTCTTTTTATACTCAAGCTGGCTTCACCTCGAGCAAGGTGTTTATTTTTATCAACCACTCAGGGAGCAGAAAGGTTGATAACACCTGCAGCTGGTCTCTCAGTCATCACCTCCGCCCTGTAAGTGCCAGTCAGCAGTGAATAGGGAAGTCCATATTTGGTGTCCTGGCGTTCGTGAGTTTCACCGGGAGAAAAAACTTCCTTATTCCGAGCAGTGATGACAGCAACAGCTTCTTAAACGCCAATCAATGCACCCAGAGGTCAATAAGTGCATTTGGAAACCTAGATGATCTACTGATCATGATGTTTGTTTCGCTGCCCATTTTGAGCAGTTAGTCGATGTTTGAGCTCTTGCCAAGTCCTTTCCATTAGGAGGAGACATGAATGATGTGCATCAGGTTTATGCTTTGGCAAAGCCCAGTTCATTTACAAAAAGGAAATATGTTTCCCTGAAACAACAGGCCATTTGCTTTCTCAGAAATCCAAGTCTGCCTCTCCAGTGAGTAATGTGCTCATAAGAAGCTCTATCTCTTGGCTTTATCCTAGGGTCACTGTCTGGTTGGTTGCTGGTTATTGCTTCTCATGCACAGAGCTACAACGAATCTATCCCTCAGACCCTGTCCTTTACGATCAGTACCAAGGAAACCCCTCTGCCAACGCAGCTCAGCTTCTGACAGGTCTTGCCTTGTGGCCCATGGCCTTGGGCTTTCGCTTCCTATTATTTCCAGCTATCACAACATAAAGGGGCCTTTTTAATTGCGCCTTCCCTTTAGCCTGAAAGAAAGGCGATTCGCATGGCCATCAGCTTTAAGCGGGTCTGTGACTGATCTGTGGATCAAAGAGGCACTTGATGACAGCCATTTACATCTTCTAGCATAACAGGATGTTTTCCATCACCAGTTATTCAATAGCTCTTTGGCCATGGGGCCAGCCTTAAACAGAAAAGCTACGATTTTCAGAATCGGAGCCTAAAATTAGGCTGTTGTGGCCATATTTAGGCACTTGGGATACAATTCAAATTAACTGAAGGCCATAGAAGTCTTTCTACTGCTGTCAATAGGCTTTGGATTAGGTCCGTAAGTAAGAGGCTTGATTTTTATCCGAACTCATCATATGTGCGAAAACGCCATCATTTATCCTAGGCTGTAGGCACCTTTACCAACATTAAAACTACACCATTAAGTCTCAATTCTGCAGTCCCATCTGCTCCTGCAGCCCCCTGCAAGCACCTAGAGTCCAGCTTCAGCCAAGGACAGGTGCAGGGATCTGCCTGCACAAAGCTCGACAGGTGCAGGATCAGGGCCTAGTGAGACATCCCTGATGTTTGATTTCTGTGTGTTTCTGCTCTCTGGGGTGACGTCCCTTCTTTTTCCGAAACAAGATGCACCCTCGCTGCACCCCCACTGGCCAGAGCACTTTATAAGCTCCACCCGAGTCCCCCAGATGGGCCATTTGCAGGCGGGAGCAAATAGACTGATTTATTTTAATAGATGCAATAACGTACTTGCCTTTTTGAACCAACTGAGAGGTTTCAATTGCTTTCACTCCCTGCCCCTCCCCCCCCGTATCATTTCTGTGGGTGGAGGCTGTTCCATTATCGAGACCAAGAGTTTAACAAGCTGCAAAACAAACAAACAAAAAAGCTTTATATAGCCAATGAGAACAGCCAGCATTGCAATACACTGGATAAAGATTACAAGTAAGATAAGTCCTCCTACTTCAGGGCATAATCCAACCACTACTTGCCTGGGGGGTTAGTAAGAAACTTTGCCTTAGGCAGCTTAGGCCATTAGGGGGATTTTCCACTTCCCTGTTAAGCAGCTGGTTTTGGCCATTGTCAGAGACCAAATACCGGGCTAGATGGGCCCCTGGTTTGGTCAAATTCTGGCAGTGCCTCACTTCCTGTACTCCACAGATTTTGTTTATTCCTCATATAGGTCCTGATCTCAGTCGCTCTATATATGGACACGTGTGTTTAGCAGACAGACACAGGGACAATAAAACCTCACCCACAGCCAAAGACTCTGCCAAAACAAACAGAGCAAATATTGTCCGAGCGAGGCTAGGGAGGAAAGAGAGACTGAGAATTTCACCCTTTATTAGCTGGGCTCTAGTCCAGGGGTTCTCAGCCATTTTCTTTCTGAGTCCCCTGCAACAGGCTATAAAAACTCCAATGCCCTCCTGTGCCCAGGGTGACCAAATGTCCTGATTTTATAGGGACACTCCCGATATTTAGGGCTTTGTCTTATATAGGCTCCTATTACCCCCACTCCCATCCCGATTTTTCACAGTTGCTGTCTGGTCAGTCTACCTCTGCCACAAAAGCTGGTTTTCTGCATATCAGAGCCAGGGCTGGCGTTAGGGGCTAGCAAGCAGGGAATTGCCCCGGGGCCCCACGCCACACAGGGGCCCATGTGAAGCTACATTGCTTAGGCTTCAGCTTCGGCCCTGGGTGGCAGGGTCAGGGCCCTGGGCTTCTGCTCCATACAGTGGGGCTTCGGCTTTCTGCTGAGGCCCCAGTGAGTCCAATGCTGGCCCTGCTCGGTGCGGTCCTGGCCCTCTGAAACCTGCTTGCAGCCACCTTAGGAGGCCCTCGATCTCTGGTTGTGAACCACTGCTCTAGGCCTTTTACTATTTGACTTTCATGCAGGCACCTCGTACATATATCGCTACTTAAATGGGAGGAGAAGCAAGCCCATTCGAGCACAAACTTCTGCCCCATCCATTACTTTGAGGGTTTTGCTGGTTTTATTTAGCTCAGCGGAGCTGGATAATGGAGAGAGAGCTGGATAAAAACAGAGCCATGGAGGGTGTTAATTACGCCCAGGGCCAGGGAAGAATTTGGACCAGAAAGTTGATCTTCCCAGCATGGTTGTGACATCCCAAAAGCTGCTGTTGGGTGTGTTAATTGTTCCCCTTCCATCTAGCAGTGAAGCTGGGCCATGCCCCTTGAAACATCAGGGTAAACAGGATTCAGTTGAAGACGTGCATTTAAGGCAGCAGCTACTGTCCGGACAAAGCCCTTCCCCTTGTAGAACCCTTGTGGCCCCATTCGTATGCACCCCGCAGGAGATGAGGTCCAGAAGAGCAGGCCCACGGCATCAAACCAACGGGCCAGCTAGCTTCGTACGGTGTCTTCTGCCAGTGGTCAGCGCCAGGTACCACGGAGGGAGTGAACAGAGCAGGGCAACTATCGAGTGATCTCTTGTCAGCCAGGCCCAGCTTCTGGCAGCCAGAGGTTGCGGGACACCCAAAAAAGTGGGCTTGTGGCTAATAGCCACAGATGGACCGAACCTCCACGAACTCCAGATTCGCTTCCTCCCGCTGCAGGACGAAGAGGGGGGATTTTCCTGTTAAAGTTGTGCCACTTCAATTAAATATGAATTAGGCCAAAGCAAGACACAGAAAGGAGCCCTTTCTAGTGACCAGCAGAAAACACTTAAGTATCCAGGGAGCTTGGCCGGGGGAGGATTGGAAGAATGGCCGGTGTCAAGCTAGGCCGAACAGCCCAGCGGGGGACCTTACCAGCCCTGGAGGGATGTGACGATCAAGGAGGGCGAAGGCTGAAGGGGCACAGAATTATAATTTGGCGGGGATGGATCCCAAGCAAGGGCAGTGGTGGACTGGATCTCAGGAAACATTTGCTAAAGGACAGCTGGGGCTATTGGGCCGCAGAATAGTCTCCCCCGTGGGCAACCAGCCCCATTGCTGCAGCTGTTTGAATTAAACCAGATGGAGCACTAGAAAGTGGACTCTAGGGAGCCATCCTGCCCTGGCAGGGGCTAGGCTAGATGGAGCAGAGAGACAGACATGCAGACGACAGGGGCTCTGCCTGTCCGTCTCTCTGGCTCATGTCCCACCTCTTCCCCAAAACCAGCTCCTTCAGGCCTTCACACCTCTCTCCTCTCCCTCTCTTGCAGCCTCTCAAAGTCACCTCCCTCGCCTGGGCTGCATTTTCGCAGAGCGATTGCTTGGCTCTGACAGCCCTTGGCTCAGTGAGCTGCCGGCTCTGGGAGAAAGATCTTCATTGGGGCCCCGTCCCGCATCATCCACCCCTCTCCCCCGATCTGCCTCTCCACTCCCCACCTGGCATCTTAAAACTCCAGAGCCTCCGAAGCAAGTTGCAGAAGCCAGGGAGGAAAGTGGAGTTTGTCCTGGGCTCGTGGGAGGGCGTGTGATGGATTTCAAGGCACGGGGCAAAGGTGGCAGGAGGGTGAATCGTGGCAGCCGATGAAATCACACTGGCGGGAAGAGCACCGCCAGGGGTGGGGACTCGGGGCCTGGCCCCTGCTCGCTTCTTAACCCTTTTGCAGCATGATTTAAATCTGCCTCCGTCCACCTCCACCTGCTGAGGCTCTGGCCTGTGTCTGGCTCACACACACCTGGGCACACTGGCACCCTGCAGGTACCTCAGAGAGAGAACACCCGGCTGGAGCTTGGCTGCCCTTCGTGCTACATCCCTCTCCTCCGCCCGTGGGAAGGGATCATTATTTATGGTTCTTTGAAAAGCCCTCGTTAGTGAGGATTCAGACTAACGATCAACTTGATCACACGCCTTTCAGAGAAATGTCTCTCTGTACTCATTAAAAAACGCCTGCAGAACTGTGGAAGAGCCTTCCCGGCTTAAATAATAGATGATAACACTTAATTAAAAAAAATAAATACTAGGCAGGCCCATATATCACTGCTTTACCCACCGTCCCCACCAAAATATAGATCTTTAATTAGCACTGTATTTTAATATGCTGGATCACAAGCTTCTTAAGGGCTCACTTGGGCCTTAATTTAAAACATTAGGCCGCCATCCCACATTAGCAGCCATTAGCACGGCCTGCTGTTTGTGTGTGCACGCTCAAGAGAACGCCACATGATGGCTAGTGGGGCCTCATGCGGGAACAAGGCCTAAGTAGGGTAACAAGGCCCATGAGAAGCTGTGCTGGCCACAATGAACGGCGAGGGTCATCAGCAAATGGCTTCCTTTGTTCAGCTCAGTACGTCAGCTGCAAACTAGATTCTTCGCAGCGTCCCTGAGAACAAAAGCTTTTTTCCTCTCTGCTAGCAGTGGTCATCCATAAACCTCAAAGTGCTTTACAAAGGTGCTCAGTGTCATGACACCCGTTTTACACCGAGGGAAACAGAGGCACAGAGCCATGCGACGACTTGCCCAGGATCACTCTGCTGGCTAGTAGCAGAGCTGGGACCAAGAACCCAGAAAGAAAGCAAGAAGGTTTTTCTGTGATATGCCACTCTGTGCTCTATGGGACACGTCTCCTATTGTGTAAATCCATTCCCATTTACATCCACTGAGAATCTGACCCCACATCTCCAAAGCGTCTGTCCTGCTCCTTCCAAAGCACCCATGCAACAGAGTAGAAGTTGTTCTGGAGCATCTCTTTCCCAGCATGCTCCCTGCTGTGGACAGCGCATTGGTTTTTCACCGGACCAATATTTGTAGCAGAAACCAACAAAATATCAAAATTGTCAGTAGAAACTGCACTTTTTGTGAAACCTTTCATTTACGCCGAAACCCAATTTTCCGATGAAAAAGAGTTTTGGTGGAAAGGCTTTGACCAGCAGTAACATCAAGCCTCATTTCACTGGTTTATAGCCAGCCTGAGCCAATAAGAACTCCAAGTCGTGCTCTTCTGAAACTTTTGTGTAAGGAGGCTGGAGGTCTTATTCAATGAGATGAGTTTTTCTATAGCTCCCTATAGGGCCCTGAGCTAAAATCCGTCACGATCCACAAAACGATTCCCATTGATTTCAGTGGGATTTGGATTAAGCTGTGTCTACATTGCAGCTGGGAGCAAGGACCCTCTCCCCACCTAGGTAGACAGATACGCTATCTCCACTTGAGCTAGTGTGCTAAAAATATCAGTGTGGCTACTGAGGGATGGGTGTCCGCACAGGCAAGCTACCAGAGCTTGGACCCAGAGGGTCGGTGGGCTTTGCTCAGGTGGCTAGCCAAACTGTCGCCCAGGAGGCCACATCCCCACGGGCTACCTTTAGCACGCTAGCTTAGCGTGTATCTCTACCTGGACCGGGAGGCCAGCTCCTAGCTACAGTGTCGACAAACTCATTGAAGCTTTCCCATATTCTGCTAGTGCTTCTGGTCCCAGGCTGAAAGAGAGGTGGGGCTAAGCCAATACCCCAAATCGAAACAGCCCCAAAGCTTTGCATGGGATCAAATTCCAAAGCTGGATTTCACGGCTGGCCTCAACCTTTCAAGCCAAAGCCCCAGATCCCTGAACTCTAGGGATATTCAACATCTCCACCCAGGTCTGGATCCAGATTCCACCCCTATCTTTATATTGAGCCAGATCAGCCCCTGGTGTCCAACATCCCCAACGGTGGGAGTGTGGGGAGGGGGTTCAGGAGCTGCATCCAAATGCTGCTTGAGCTTCTCTCTCCTTCACAGCAACTGCAGGAAGAGTGATGAAACTGGAGGAAATGGATGTATTTAGATAATACGCAGGGATGATTTCAACATCTGAGGCTTAGTGACTGTAGGGGGAGGAAGCAGCGGAATTCTGGGAGGACTGAGTATGGACAGAAATGAGTTTGTTTTGAGGAGCTCAGCAAAGGGGAAGACAATAGCCTGGCATGGCATGCAGCAGAACATGGCTGATGTGGAGAGGAGGAATTTGCTGAGACGTAGGGGTCGAATCCTGGCCCCATTGAAGTAATGGCAAAACTCCCATCCCATTGCCTTCAATGGAGCCAGGAGGTCACTTGAGTGGCACTGGAATGAACGGGGCCAGTTTGAATCCGAACCGGGAGCCGCGTTGGCAGTGGACTCACTGCTCCCCTCTGCCAGGGATCCATCCAGATCAGGACTTGGCAGACCTTACGCGAGATCACTGGGCCGCACAGGGCGGAAGGACACACGAAGTGGGCGTTCCAGTAGCGCAATTGGTTAGCACATAGTACTTATGGGGCAGTGCTGAGTGGAGACAGGCTGAGGTGGTGAATTCAAGCCCCACCTGCAGCACTGTGTTGTTTTTTTGCTAGGCAGCAGCTTTAAAACAAAGGAAGTATTTCTTTATACAACGCACAGTCAACCTGTGGAACTCCTTGCCAGGCGATGCGGTGAAGGCCCAAACTAGAACAAAGAGGGAGCGGGGAACTAGATAAGTTCATGGACGATGAGTCCGTCAATGGCTACTTTAGCCAGGATGGTCAGGGCTGCAACCCCACACTCTGGATGCCCCTAGCCTTCTGTTTGCCAGCAGCTGGGAGTGGATGACGGGGGATAGATCATGCTATAATTACCTTGCTCTGTTCATTTGCTCTGAAGCACCTGGCATTGGCCACTGTCAGAAGCCAAGACACTGGGCTCGATGGACCATTGGTCTGATGCAGTACAACCGTTCTTAAGTTCTTAATCACGGGAGCTTGTCTGTGGCCTGCAGCCTCAATAGGGAGCCCCCTTCGTAGCCACTGCGGCTGAGTTCTGGCTGGGGCAAGACTCTGTTTAAAGTGCATCTCTTTTCTTTGGGGTTTATTGTGATTCCTCGCCTCCCCTCGCCTTCCACCTCTCAGACCTAGCCAAACCAGCCCACTGCATCCCTGAAATCATGGCTGCTGATTGCTTACCCATCTCCTGCCCACCCCCACACACACCCGGGAGGTCACGAACACAGCTGGCGGCGAGGGTTTTTTAGGTAAAAGAGCTGGGCCCCGCTTCCAGGCAAGCGGCTGGTTTCTTATCCTTGCCTCTCCCCACCCGCTTGCCTCGAAAGGAAAGGCTCATTTATCTGCAGTGTGCCAGGAAAGCAAACAGTGTAGTCGTAACCTTGGCCCTCGGGCCATAAAACGGCAACGCTTATCTGCCAGGTGACGGGTTGCCCATGCAAAAGCGGCCAATCGGAACAAGGACCTGTCTCCAGAAGGGCCGGCGTCCCCTTTGGGGCGTCACAAGGAGGCAGCTACCTCACGTGGGGTTCCGCTCCCTGTTCCAGGAACCTTTACCCGTCGCTCTGTGACAAACCCCACAACCGCTTAGATCCCAAAAGCGGTTGGTGTAAGGAGGAGATATTGGCTGAGGTCATTTTCCCAGATGGGCAAGGAAAGCCCCGATCAGGCATGACCCAGTCACCTTTGCCGCAAGAAGCCTGGTAGACAAGCAGCGTACAAGCATACGATATTTCGAAGCATGGCACCCACGCTATGTGCAGTCCTGTTCAGAACTCTCCTGAGCTTGATTGATTGATCCCTGCTGTAACCCCAGCAAGGGACCTGGCCTAGACACTGTAGCCAGCTCCTTGATTGTTTGCGTGGGGCAGAGAAGGGAGGGGATATTGGCTTTGATTTACATCCATGTTGCCACTGGTGGGTGTAAGGAGAAAACCAACCCTCCTCCCCGAGCGAGGCAGGCTTATGAGAAATGTATCTGAGCAACTGGAAGGGCTGGGCACTGGTTTTGGGATCTACGTGGCGGGGTCCCACTGCGCAAAAGCAGTGTGGGACATGGGGTCCACCCATGGGACGTGTGGCTAGGCAGAGTGACCGGTCACTCCCCAGCCCCTGGGGGTTTCGCACTACATGGGATTTAGTGGCTGGGTCCACTCACAGTGGACTGGTGTCCGGCCAGCCAGCGGGACTCTCACTGGGTTGTGACAATGTCTGTGTGATTCCTCCGCTGAGGGCAGGAAGAGACAGCCTGCTCTCACCACTAGACAGTACTTCCACCAGGCCTCCCACTGGCCCTCTTGCAATCATGTTGCACAAATACGTGGCATGTTTGGCAGCTGCCACTGAGTAGGTTCATGTGAAAATGTGGCCCTGGCTCAGGTCAGCTGGCCCTTTAAGGGTGGTTTAGCTCAGCCACACCTGTGCTGGGTTAGCAAAAGCACACACAGAGCAGTGCTGATCAGCTGCATGATTTCTTTAAAAGGCTGAAGAGCTCCCGGTGCGAAGCTGACCCTCTGGAGGAAAGGCTGCCCTTTGGCTGGGAAATGGTGCAAGGCCGCTGCAGAGAAACAGGTGACCTGTCTGGGCAGGAGCAGGGGAAGGTTGCCTGTTGATCTCTTGGCTCACAAAGACGTGGACAAGGCAGACCGCTGCCCGTGGGAGGAGGCCAGGTAGGAGGGGCAGGGCTGGGTGAGTTCATGTGGACTTGTTAAATGTAACAGATCCCTACGGAGGGCTATTGCTGGACTCATAAAAGCCTTTTGTGGGTTTTTAAGGAGCCCAAGAGGGGAGCTGGGGGTCAATGCCACAGGGAGGAAGTGCTTGGGAGGTGGAGATCCCTGTTACAGGCCTGTAGTGATTAAGTGACCCCATTAGCTCACTATGGGGTGTCTTCCATCCTCCCTCCCTGCACCTATTTCTGATGGAGATAGCTGGCCTGAGTGGTTTGCCACCTCAGAAGCGCTACAGAGAGTATTAGCCCCAGATAGCTGGTCATTTCAGACCACGCAGAAGCTGCTGGGATCACAGATAGCCCATGAATGGGGGAAAAGGCCTTTAACTGGGCTGAACTCTGCCAGCTCTAGGTGTGTTACAGCTTGTCATGAAGGGAGCTCTCTGTCCCAGAATGAAAACCTTAATCCGGCAAACCAGGCACTGTGGTGCAGGATAACATGTTCTCTAGCATCTGTGTCCCATTCACTGTTGAGCCTTGACCTAGTAAGTGGAGTTCTAGGCTGAGGCTTGAGGGACCTGCGTTCTTCTCCCTGCTCTGCCACTGGCCTGCTGGGTGACCTTGGGCAAGTTGCTTTGCCTCACTGTGCCTCAGTTTCCCCTCTGCAAGCTAGGGATAATATTTACCTCCTTTGTGAAGTGCTTTGCGGTCTGAGGGAGAAGTGCTATGTAAGACCTAGGGATTGTTGTTGTTGTTTTGTGGCCTTTGGGCCAAAAGGGAACATCTAGTCTGATAACATGAGTCAGAGACCCTCACCCAATAAGATCCTAATTTTTCACATTTGCTGTCTGGTCACCCTAATTGTATTGGCTGTCTCCATGGGGATGGATTTCACCCTAAGAAAGAAGGGAGACTCTTGCGTTCCTCTCTGGTGAAATTCATCGCTAGCTGGAGGAGCAGCCCAAAGTTTGAGCGTGCTTTTAACACCCAGGCCCTGTGCAGAGATGTGAATTTCATTCCCAAACTGCAAGTTACAAAGAACTGGACCCAAAATTCTGGGATCTAGGGTGTGGCCAAAGCTCCTCTGTCGGAGGAGTTCCTGCTAGATCCTCAGGTGGGCAAAAATTGAAGCCTTGGGCACTATGCTGATGTGTCCTAACTGAGGATTTCATTTCCTTCTCTTGACAGCAGATGGCTTCAGGAATTTATTTAGAACTCTCACGTTGTTTATGAAGCCATTAATTTTGTGGAAGTGAAATTTCCCCACTAGCATTTATGGGGAGAACATCTGGTCACACTGCTACATAGCACAGAGTGGGTGACAAAGTACATCATATGTTTGATAGTAAAATACTGATTCTACATGCCCATGTTTCGGGGCTGTATTTGAGGTCGCGTTAGCTGTATGTCAGCCTTCTGAGCCCCAATTCTTTGGGGTTCAGGCAATAAGTTTTGCAGCCAGTCAAAGTGTAAAGGTCAACAGAGGGATGGTTTTCTGGGAAGAAAATGGGAATTTCAGGTGTGAATGGAATTTCAATTCTTTTCCCTCAAGTGGTTCAGCCTGATTCCAATTTTAGTTTATACCCATTTTACCCGGGCGAAATTCTGCTGGTCAGCCTTGATTTGGAGTCTGCCTTGATTTACACAAGCACAAGCAAGAGAGGGCATTGCACCCTGGGGGACAGATTCTCAACTGGTATAAATTGGCGTAGCTCCATTCAAGCTAGCTGTTAATCTCACCAGCAATGTGCAAGGCATGTTCTGATACATGTATGTAGGGAGGGAATAGACATTCCACATTGGTCTACAATTTAACTGAATTTATACTACACTCTCCCTGGAGTTTGTGTACCCTCTGGACTATTGGCTGAGACTAAGCGCAGGTTAGGAGTAGGGTGTGTAAAGGCCAGACCTTTCTACCCAGTTGCGTCACCTACGCTGGTCACAGCTGGCAGGGCTGCCTAAGAGTCTGTCACCAGAGACTCTGCCTACACCCCGCAGCTATCTACTCCATAGGGCCTGACTTTCTGATACGGTAGCATTTGTGTAAATGGCCACACAGCGCAGGGCAAGGGAGGATCATGCCCTGAGTGTGTCTACCAGCCATGCAGTATAAAGAGTGTGCAACGCAGCCTTGGATCTCAGCCCCCTGTCGCCGTTCTACAGGGTTTCATTTAGGCATTTTGCTGCGTGCGCACAGAAATTGGTGGTGCTAGCCCCCAGCACAGATGTGAAGCTTAGTCAGGGTAGACCCTGATCCACTAATGCTTAGTCACATGAGTAACTTTACAAACAGTGGGTCACATCCCCAGCTAGTGTAAATCAGCACATGTCAATGTTATGTGCGTGCATAAAGTTATTCACATGCATAAGTGCTTGCAGGATCCTCGCCATACCCCTGTGAGATGAGTTTTATTATTCCCATTTTACACATGGGGAAACTGAGGCTTGACTAGGGTCACATGGAGTCTGTAGCAGAGCCAAGAACCGAACCCTGTTCTGAGTCTTTCCTTTAACCGCTAGGCCACATGTACTCTCCTAAAGGTGGAACAGTCTCTAGAACTGCAGAGCAACAGAAATGATCAGAGGTTTAGAAAACATGACCTGCGAGGAAAGGTTGAAAGAACTGGGCATGTTTAATGTAGAGAAGAAAGAGGAAGTGGGAGCCTTCAAGTATGTAAAGTGCTGTTGTAAAGAGGACCGGGATAAATTCTTCTCTGTGTCTGCCAAAGGTAGGACAAGCAGAATAAGCCAATTCCTTCAGTACAGGAAATTGCAATAAGATATTGGGAAAAGCTTTCTAATGATGAGGATACTTCAGCACTGAACAGGTTACCTAGGGAGGTGGTGGCCATTAAAAACCAGTTAAACACCTGTCTGGGATGGTCTGGGTTTACTGGGTCCTGTGCCAGCATGGGTTGGAGGGTGAACTAACATGACCTCGTGAGGTTCCTTCCAGCCCTATATTTCTCTGATGCATTATGCAGGGCCGAATCTTGCTGCTACTGAAATCCAGGGCAAGGATCCCATTGACTTCATTCTATTTTGTGCACTGATTTTTAATTTAAAAACACTGGTCGACCCTCTAGAGTTGAGATGTCGGGAGTGGCAGCAAATTCTCTTTGCCCTTACTGTACCTGTTCTGTGGGTAAGCTGAGAGGCCTACAGATTTCTCAATCTCACCATTCATTCACCACCAATAAATGGAGTGAAGCAAGACAATCATTTGTTGTTTATTCCCTAAACAAGAAGAAATCTAAAAATATAAATGTATATTGTCAGATTGTTTTCTTTAAAAAAAACAAAACAAAAAAACCTCACGTACG
The DNA here is from genome assembly GCA_007922305.1 of Dermatemys mawii. Classification (NCBI taxonomy): domain Eukaryota; kingdom Metazoa; phylum Chordata; order Testudines; family Dermatemydidae; genus Dermatemys; species Dermatemys mawii. The sequence goes on from ML677412.1 coordinate 1,336,261, forward strand.
TCCTTACCTGTGTTACTAATAACACCGGAGATGATGAAAAAGGAATGAACTTGTAAAACCGAAATTGGCTTTTGCTGTTTGTTTAGGTTCTGCATATGACTCATCTTGGACATGAGACTCTGATTAGTCCGTTTCACTTCCAGGATCTTGATGCAGAGTTGCAGGGTAATGTTTGAACACATTGCACGGATGTCTAACATGAGAACATCTCTCTTGCTGTCCGACTGTGTAAAAACACTTCGGGCCATATGCTCAGGTAGTGTAAAGCCATACCACTCCACTGGACCTATGGCAATTAATTTACAGCCATTGAGGATCTGGTCTGTTCTTTTAAGAGAGAAACAAGAAACCAAAAACTCTAATTCCAGTCCCCCAAAATTTGGGAAGTTCTGGTCCAAATCTGAAATTCATGGCTGGCCCACTTCTCTAATGTGTCAGATCAAAACCCCAGGTCCAAATATGTCAGTGAGACAGCTAGCTGATTATGTAATTCTCGGGTGTTCCTATTGTTGTTCATTCCTGTATTGTCACATTGTTTCATGGCCTGCTAATCATAAATGTAATATTAACAGAGTGAAATTAAATATGTAGTTTAAAGAACCTCTTCAGCCTACACAGATCTTCACTCCAGCCCCGATTCGGCAAGGTACACCGGTCCAACTTTGAGCATGTGAGATGCTCTGGTGAAGTCGATGGGACTATCACACGCTTAAAGTTAGACATGCATGCCGGTCTGTTGCTGCATCAGGGATAAAGACCTTGATTCAGGCAATGCCATAAGATCATCCCTATTAACGAAAGCCCTCAAGCGTGTGCTTAAGTGTGCTGGCGAACAGGGATGTCTTGCTGAGTTAAGGGCCGTCAAGAAAATGAGTCATTTTGAATCTCAAAGAATGAGCATTGTCCACAATGTACCAGATTTGATCATTGAAAAACAAAACCGAACAAAGAGCACCTATGAAGAAAAAACAACAAAACAAAAGGCCAGCCCAAGAATGATCTCTGGTTACATAGGACTGGAGATCAGTTTCTGTGCATGACCCTTGCTGCTAATGGTCCCTTGATGGCATCGGCGTTGACTAGAATAATCCCAATTTCATCACAGTAGCGTCAAAGTTTGTTTCTAGCATAGGAGGCTCCCACGTTCGATACCGTGCTGCAGACTTCCTAGGGAGAGACCTCCAGCATTTCCTCCTTAAAATCCAGCCCTTCCTGCTCTTCGCTCTCCAGCTGCTCTAGTTTGCTTGATTTGTCCTGCAGTATCTCCCCGTGACTCTTCAGAAATCTGCAATAAAAGACACTTGGGAGTTGGCCTCACTGGATGGGGAGCAGCCAAAATTCCAGAGGGGCCTGAGCCAGATCCCATTGAAGTCTCTGGGAGTCTCTGCAGTGACTTCAGTGGGCTCTGAATCAGGCCCTAGGAGATCAGGGCAGCCCTCAGAAGATGCTGGGTACCTTACATGGTGCCTGATTCATGCTCATTACCCTCCTCTTTTCACCAGAAGCTGAGGGAGTGCAGCCTCAGGCAGGATTGGGCCCATGAGACTAGTCTATGGATCAAAATCCAAACCTCTAATCCCAGCCCTCAGACTTCTGTGATTTGGGCAAAACAGGACCTAGATTTCAGCTTTGCAGAACCAAAACTCAACCTGAAGGCCAACTTCTGCTCTCAAAAACCTGTGTGCAGCTTAAGTGGAAGTCGGGCTTTGGGCCAGGTTCTGATTTCAGTTAACATCTGCATCCACCGTGAGCAATTCCACCGACTCCAGTGCAGTGACTCCGGAGATGTATCAGTGTAACCGAGACGAGAATGTGGCTCCAACGCTTTTGAGAAAGCTTCAGGCCTCATGAGCTGAAGCAGCGCTCCATGCACAGAATGGGTGAAGGCAGCTGAACAATTTTCCCATTCACTAGTAACCTCTCTTGATAGGGTCATTTTACCTGTCTGACTTATGTCACCTAAATCAGTGGTTCTCAACCAGGGGCCTGGGGCCCCATTGTGGGGACTGCAAGGAGGTTTCAGAGGGTCCACCAAGCAGGGCCTGCACTAGACTTGCTGGGGGTCAGGCTAGAAAGCCAAACCCCCACTATATGGGGCTGAAGCCCTGAGCTCTGCTGAAGCCAAAGCCTAAGCAACATAGCTTTTGTGGGACCCCGGGCAGTTGCCCTGTTTGCTGCCCCCAACGCTTGCCCTGGCTCTTATTTGCAGAGTGGGCCTTGGAGTTTGTATAGCATGTTGTGGGGGGCTCAGGAAGAAAAAGGTTGAGAACCCCTGACCTAAATAACAGCTTCTGTCCGGGCTCCTTTTTGATAATGTTGAGTTTGTAGTAATGTCTTAAAGCTCTCGACATCTTCTCATACGTCATGTTCACCCGGTTCTGTAAGAGTAAAAGACGTTTCAGTACAAAGCACCTCCTAGGGCCAGGCTCTACAAGGAGGTGAGGCATTGCCCCTTTAAAATGGGGACAGGGAAGGCCTGGTACTCCAGAGTTAAGGGATGACCAGTGTATTCTCAGCCAGACTTGCCTTATGATTTCCCCAGAGCCTGGCAAGTCCATTAGGATCAACAACCCGGAAAATCTTGGCTTCTTTATCTTCCCATTTGATGTATGGCTCATACCGGCGGTCAGAGAGGAGCTGATAGACGTAATCCCAGAGTAACCTGCAGTCTGCATGTTAACAGAGAAGAAAATGTTGACCGTTTTAAGCTGGGAAGTGTCCACACAATCTACAGCCAATCATCACGCAGTGTTTATTAATAATAATACCCCTCTCTTTTATATAGTGCTTTTTAATAGATCTCAAAGCACTTTACCAAGAAGGTAATTCTTTTTATCCACATTTTACTGATGGGGGAAACTGAGGCACAGACTCATTGCACTGGAACTCAGAAGCATGGGACAAGCTTCCCCGGCCAGGGAGATGCAGTAACCCCCTATGCACCGTGTAGCACTTGGTCCCTTTCTAGTGGTGGCTGGGTCACAGACTGAGGTTGAACCTGCTAATCGGCTAACGGAGCCGGTCCTTCTAACCCTGGTAGTAAAGGAGCATGCTCTTGAAACCAGTGGTTCTGGGTTCGGCCCCTACTGTGATGATCCGCCCAGAGGCCTGGCGCTGGACAAAGACAACTGTCATTTCTGCTCTGAGTAGGGCGGCAGGAGGCAAATGAGCCGCCCACACTGTGCTCTCTCCAAGAGATCTTACTTTTCTTCTTGTCTTTAGTATAACAGAGGTTTTTAAGACTGAAAATGTCATGCTGTGTTGGCAAGAACACCTAGAGGGACCCATCTCTAACTGTATATGGTAATGGCGATAGCCTCAGGTCATCCGAAGTTGGCTGCTCTTCCTGGACATCAAGCCCCATTGTGCAAGCCGTCCCATGGTGGACAAAGCTGCTTCAGAGTCAGCCTCACCACTGAGTTCTGGAAGCCTTAGACCTAGATTTCCCAGTGAAACCTCCTGTGTGCCCCTTGTTGGAAATTGGACAGCCCTGGGAGTCTTATTTTTTGGGCAGCGTGGCTTTCCCTGCCTGAGGGCCTGTCTGACACAGGCGTGAGGCTTTACAAATGAATACTCACCTGCAATTTTTCCATCGACGGGGGCTGGTGACGTATTGGCAAAAGAACAGATGACCTCCGCCCGGTAGCCGACTTCTGGGCTGTGATGAGAGAGGTTGAGTGGCTCCACTCTACAGGAAGAAGTGCTAGGAGACCTGGGCTGTCCCGCATGGCTCAAGCAGCTGGCTGACAACGAAGGGACCGCTGCTGGGGAAACGTCTAACCTGCAGTTCACACCTGCAAGGAAACCCAACGCACCCTATATCCAGGAAGACCCTATGAGAACTATACGGAGCACAGACTGGCTAGGATGGACTTCTGGGCAAAATCCATGCCCTATGTCTGCTCTGAGTGGATGATGGCCAAGGTTCTCCTGTCGCTCACGCTAGTGTAATGCTCACGTCAGTGCGTGCAAGTGGAGAATGGAGTCTATGGGGATATCCTAAGGGAGGGGGAACCGTTATGGAAGGAAGCAGGGAACTGAGCTGGTGGTAGGAAGCCACTAGCTAGGAGGAGGGTAGATGGTGAATCATTGGAGGAAGCAAGGAAGGGAAGGTGAAGTTCAGGCTAGAACCAAACATCACATAAGGCATCTGAAAATTGGGCTTCCAGAAACGGAGGCAACTCAGAATTAGAGGCCATAGCCGAAGCGGTCACCCCAGGTGACTTGCTGAGGGCTGCAGTCTATCCGAGCTGGGATTAGAACTGGGAACTCCCTGGCCCTACTCCTGTGCTCGGCCCACTAGGCCTTGCTGCCCTCAGACACATGAAAAAGCAAATGAGAGCTGACAGGCTTGTTTCCTTGACTAACCCCACCTCCATCTCCCACCCCCACTGAAGGCTCCTAAAGGGGCACGGTACCTTCTGGATGGCTCTGGATCTGCCTGTGTTTTGCCTCCCTAAAGGGTGAGTTAAATAAAGGGCTGCACACCAGGGCTCGTCTCTGGGTCTTAATGTACTGGAGTAACTCGTACAAAACATCACCTGTGGGGAAAGGAAAGACAAGGGAGTGCGTCTGGATGAGTACGGTCTGAAATGTTTCATCGCAGCAGTCTGCCTGGGCCGGGGGTACCCGGTGCAGTGAAATGGACATGGAAAACTGACACACATCCTCTGCTGTAATGTGGTCTCCAGCCACGGGCCTACCTGCTGCCCAATCCATCCTGGTTTAAGGGACTCTTGTGAAAGTGTGTCTTGTAGATAAGGCACTAGACAGGAACTCTGATTCCATAAATGCATAGTGTTGGGGTTTTTTTAAGGCCCGAAGGGGCTGTTAGCGCATCATGTTCCACAGGAGGTCAAACAAAGGGCACCGAATTTCACCATAGTCTGAGATCTTCTGGACTCCGTGTCCTTGGCCAAGTCACTTGTTGGCTCTCTGCCTTAATTCCCCATCTGCAAAATGGGGCTGATGCCTTTGTCAGTCTTGTTGCATTACAATGTAACCTCTTTGGGGCAGGGACAGTTCAGACCCACCTCCACCAAGGGCATAGCTACCAGCACTGAAACTTGCTGCGCTTGTGGGGAGAGGGGGTGTCCACATCCCTAAGCAAGAAAGTTGAAGCGCTGTAAATGGCCAGTGTAGACAAGACCCAGCAACACCAGATGAACTAGCGTGGACTGTTAGAGGAGAGAAGGCTTTGTTTACTCTTTCCCCACCCACCCCATGAAGATCAGTCATGCAAGTGAATTCTCCCTCAGCTGAGTTTGCAGCTCAGAGCATGAGGAAGGAGGAAATTAAAATTCCTAACTAGGAGGAAATGATCTCTATGCTGCTTGAACGCTCTCTAAGGGGCAACATTTTCTAGTCCTAAACAAGAGCCCTAAAGAACATTATTGAGCTTGCGTATTATAGAAGCTTCTGTTACCTTTAGAATCTTAAGATTGGAAGTCGTGTGCGTGTGTTCACCTGCTTAACCTTGTAAATAAATCTCTTGCTTCCTTTTCCTAGTTATCAAGTCTTTAGATGGTTTATTTTAGGACCGGGTGCAAACATGGGCTTCGGTGTGAGTTCTGAAGTGCCACTGACGTGGGATGAGTGGCTGGATCTCTACTGAACTCCATTCTAAAGGAACTGCTTAACATTACAATAACTCCAAACAAAACCCCGGAGAGCAAATACAGTAGAGATCCAGCCACTTACCCCAGTCCTCTGGGACTAGGAGCAATCTGAATACTGCTGTGATCTTGGTGTAAGGAATCCTCTGTTGCAAAGGTATGCCTACCTGGGCGGCAAAACAGATGGGAGAACAAGGGGACTGTCTGTTGAGGCTGTTCTAGCATATGAGGTGCTTATGCTTGATTGGTTGGTGAAATCTAACTATAGAGCTCAAAACCAGGCTGGGGGCCTGGTTCTAAACAGTCTGCCCTTGGTCCTCCTCTTAAGTCACTGCAGGACAGCTTGACAGTGTGTGAGAACATAAGGCAGGATTCAAACCACGACTGGACAGTGGTACGAAGGAGAACATCCAGAGTTACCCTTATGCTTCAGGGCACATGCCAATCTCTAGAGATGGGTCAGGAAGGAAACTTCCTCCGTAGGCAGTTTCCCCACTGCAGCGTTCTTGCACCTGTCTCTGAAGCATTCCCTATGGGACACTGCCAGAGGCAGGAAACTGGATTATGTGGACCACTGGTCTAATCTAATTTGGCAATTCCTGTACTCCTGCCTAGCTATGGCCTAGAGCAGGGGTTGCCCAAGGCCACGTTGGGGTTGGAAAATTGTGTGGAGGACTGGGTAGGGAAGGCTGTGCATCCCCAAACAGCCTGGCCCTGCCCTATAGCTGACCTCTTCCCACTTCCTGCCCCTTGACTGCCCCCCTCAGAATCCCTGACGCATCCAACTGCCCCACTCTTTGTCCCCTGACTGACCCCACCCCCATCTAAGTCCTCCTGCTCCTTGTCCCCTGACTGCCCCCTGGGACTCCCTGCCCCTTATCCAACCTCCCTGCTTCCCACCCCGCTTACCGTGCAGCTAAAAATGGCAGTCCGGCTAGAACCAGACACACTGCCACACTGCAGGAGTGCGCAGTCCTGCCCCCTGAGAGAGCTGCCCTCGGAGCGCACAGAGGCTCCTGGGAAGGCGGGGGAGGGGTTGGGGGAAGCCTCCCCAGCAGGGAGCTCAGGGGCCAGACAGGACAGCCCCGTGGGCTGGATGTGGCCCAGGCCGTAGTTTTCCCCACCCCTGGTTTAGCTAGATGGGTGAGGAAGGCGTGGTAGGGATGCTCCCTGCATTGTGATGGTGGTTTGGTTTTTCCCCCCACTTTCCTCAGGACATCCAAACCAGACTGGGCAGGATTCTGATACTTTGTTACTGTCCTTATCTGCATCACCAAGAGGCCCCACATAGATCCCATGGTACTAGGTGCTGTACAGACACATTGTGAGATGATCCCTCCCCTGAAGGGTTGACCATCTAATCAGATCACAGGTGAGTGGGGGAGTGACTTGCCCTAGGTCACACAGCAGGTCAGTGGCAGAGGGTGGACTGAAGCCAGGTTTTTCAGACTCCCAACCCAGTGCCCTATCCTGTGGTCTGTGTTGTACAGCCCCTTCAGCAGTGTCCTTACAAAAGACGATTGTTTCCTCTGACCTGAACTCGGAGCCCTGTATCTGAAATCCTCCTTGGTGAGAATGCACAGGGCTTTCCCGTTCATTTCAAACTTGCTTTCGTCCGTTTGTCGGAGGGAATATTCTTTCTCGGCCCATCTTAGCCAATGGATCACATCGTCTTTGCTCCACAGGGAGGGCTGAATTCCTGAAACAGAGCAAGAACAGTCTCTGAAATCAAGCCCCAGTGAGAACAGGGGTGGCAATAAATCAGAACAAAACCCCTGAGGGAGAAAATACAGGGCAGAGGAGCATGATGTGTAAACTTTGGCTCTGGTATCACTTACTCCTACGAACATCTCGGCCTGGGATTCTCAGAGGACTAGGAGTTATGTGCACAGTTACAACAGGAGTTGTGTGCCTAATTCTTAGGCCCGTTTGAAAATCCCAGCCTCTGAGTATAACTAGTTCTAGCTCATCCCAAAGCACTTGACAGCCATTTCTGCATCCTCACACCCCTGTGAGAGCAGTGACCAGCATTAGGCCAACTTATTTACATGACAGTAGAACCTAGAGCTCCAGGTGAGATCCTGGTCCCATCGTGCTAGGTTCTGTACAGACCGTAAGAAAGGGTGCCTGCCTCAGAGTTCATGTAACCGTCTGGTCGGCACGTTACTCCCCTTTGTCCCCTTACTCAGGCACATAAAAGGTAAGATGAAGTTTGCAAGCCTGGGTCCTGGGAAGGTCAGGGGCATAGGGGTGTGAGGAAGAAAATTGAGGCAGCAGGAACTGACTTATGAGTCCCATTTCTTGGGAAAAGTCACGTCACTGTTCCGTGCCTCAGTTTCCCGATTTGTGAAATGAAGATGACTTAACCACTTCTAAGGTAACTCACTAATGTTTGTGAAACCAACATGAGAACAGTGGGTACTATTCCCACTTCGTGACTGGTCGGCCGGAGCATAACAGCCTACTAGTGCTATTTGTTAATAGAGCTACTCCTTTAGCTCCAGTGGGAGAGTTCTTCAGTGCAGTACTGAAGATCCAGAAGTCAAATTATGCTCGTGTCCTGTGTGGTGGGCTGTTGCTTTTGCACCATGCTTTATAAAACAGCTCCTCGGGGATGTTAATTCGTAGGCTGTTAAACAAGACGCCATCTACTCACTCAGCCTGCCTGGCAATTTGAAGATTTCGCCTTCGCTGATTGGCTGCGAGAAGGCGGCACACCTGGACTGTGATTGCAGTGGTAGGGAAGCGGCTGTTACAGGGCTCGCGGAAGAACTGACAGTCACTTCGCTCTGCAGGAGAGAGGTTAACACATCAACTGAAAAAGAACAGCGCCACCTGTGAGTGCCCTGCGGCTGTGCCCGACCATGGATTTTTTTTTTTAAAGCAGTCTCAAAGGTTAGCATTATTCTGTTGAATGCCGGTATCCTCCAGAGCTCAGCAAACCTGAGCCTGGTCGGTAGGTGGAGGGGACACTGTCAGGGAAAATCCATTGCGGGAACCAGCGCTGATTCAGTTTTGGGTACTCTCCTCTGAGTCAGTCCTGAATCACTTCTGTGTTCCTGGAAGTGCCCATCTGATGCCCAAGACACGAAGCAGAAGTGTGAATGGTGTCTGTGGCCGTCACGGATTCCCCCTCACTCGCTGCGAGAGCAGGTTGGGGAAGGATTTTGAACCCTGATGCGCTGATTAAAACTCCCTTGGGCAGCTTTACCCTCTCCCTAATGTCTCCCTAAACTTTAACATTGGCTCTGTAATTCTTCTTGTGTGTTCTGGAGACAGAGGCATTGGTGGGTGGGATGGAAGGTGCATAGAGATGCCTCCATCTAGGAAAGATGGCCTAGCTGGCCCAACTTCCATCCCTCGCCCAGCAGCAGGCTGCTTAAGAGTTCTCAGGCAGGTTGCTTACTCTACCTCCCACCTCAAAAAACCCCAGAGCGAATATTTCCCTACCTCATGGGGGTGCTGGAAGGTGAATTCTGTTAAGGACTGAGATACTCGGGATACCACAGTGATGGCAGCCCTATAGGCGTTGTATTCCCTCTACCTCCCTCATCCTAGCCTTCTATGGTGCCAATTACCACAGTGTTCAAGCACCTCATGTTCTTTAATGGGTTTAGCCTTCCAACTTCCTGGGAGGTAGGGCTACCTCCCACTTAGATGGGGAAACTCACACGTTGCCAGACTAAGGCCCAGATCCTCCAAGGTGCGCCAAATTGTGACTTTCCCAAAGTCCCACAAGGGGGCTATGGTAGAGCCTGGAATTAAACCCTATTCTTCACAGGTCCGGATGAACCCCATAACCCTCAGACCATGCATCTGCTGTAGGAGTGCCTGCTGTATTCACTGGGAATTGATTATATGGGGTATGCATACCTGATTGTAACGAATAATCCTTGTTCAGTGCTGAAGGGGGGGAGGGGTCATGCAGAAGGTCCCTGCCAATTTGCTTTGGGGGAAATACCATCCCAAATGCAATCGGTCACTCATGTTAATCCAGTACATGTTTCATTGGCCTAGTGAATGGGGGGAAGCTGTAGACTGGAGAGATCCTGATCTTCAGTCATGCTTTTGACAGTCTCATATGACATCTTCATAAGCAAACTAGGGGAAAGGTCTAGATCAATTATTCCCAAACTGTGTTCCGCAGAACACTGGTGTTCCCCACGAGATGAATCGGTGTTCCGTGAAAGAATCGTAATTTTAAAAAGGGGAGTTAAATTTTTTTAATTTTAAATTTGGCATATTTGAAACATATTTTACAACTCTTTTTGAATGACTATAATTTAACATAAAACTCTCTTATTGATCTCGTATTGACTATCATGGCATAAAAAGAATTATGACTCTTGCACTTGATTTTTATACTGTTTTATATGCACATTCCAGTTAGAAATAGTTAGTTCAAGTTATTTTAAAATTGTATTTTTGCTTTGTTTTATAAAATAAAATATATTTGAGCATAAATAACACAGTTTTTTATTTGAAAACCAAATGACTACAAAATAATAATATAAGTGTTCCATAAATATATACCAGGCTAAAAAGTGTTCCGTGGCCAAAAAAGGTTGGGAAACACTGGTCTAAATGAAAACTTAAAGTGAGTGCAAAACTTGTTGAACAACCGTATTCTAACTAAGGGGCCGGCCCCTTTCAGAAGCAGTGTGCCAAGTCTTCATTTATTCACTCTCATAAGGTTTCGTGTGCCAGTCATATATTTTAATGTTTGTAGAAAGTCTCTTTCTAGAAGTCTATAAAATATAACTAAACTAGTGTCGTATGTAAAGTAAATAAGCTGCAGCTAGCAAGGGATGTGAAGGGTAACTAGACGGGTTTCTACAAGTATGTTAGCTACAGGAAGGTCAGAGAAAGTGTGAGACCCTTAATGAATGAGGCAACCTAGTGACAGAGGATGTGGAGAAAGCTGAAGTACTCAATGTTGTTTTTGCCTTGGTCTTCACAGACAAGGTCAGCTCCCACACTGCTGTCCTGGGTAACACAGTATGGGGTTTGAGGGGGGGAGAGAGGGGGTGATCAGACCTCAGTGGTCAAAACAGGCTAAGGACTATTTAGAAAAGCTGGACGTGCACAAGTCCAAGGGGCCTGATCTAATGCATCCGAGGGTGCGGAGGGAATTGGCTGCTGTGATTGCAGAGCCATTGGCCATTATCTTTGAAAACTCGTGGCAATCAGGGGAGGTCCTGGACAATTGGAAAAAGGCAAATATAGTGCCCATATTTAAGAAAGGGAAGAAGGAGAACTTGGGGAACTACAGATAGGTCAACTTCACCTCAGTTCCTGGAAAAATGGTAGAGCAGGTCTTCAAGGAAACAATCTTGAAGCAATTGGAAGAGAGGAAGATGATCAGGAACAGTCAACATGGATTCACTAAGATCAGGTCATGGGAATGGGTTCCCTAGGGAGGTGGTGGAATCTCCATCCTTAGAGGTTTTTAAGGCCCGGCTTGACAAAGCCCTGGCTGGGATGATTTAGTTGGGGATTGGTCCTGCTTTGAGCATGACCTCCTGAGGTCTCTTCCAACCCTAATCTTCTTTGCTTCTGTGATCTCTCCTGGGCTCAGTGCCTTCATAACTTCCCAAGAGAGCCACGCCATTACATTTGAGCAACAATTTATAACTGCCGTAGGAGAGGTGGTTCCATTTATGGAGTGGTTGTGTATTATGAAACTAGGAAGTCTCGTACTTTATGTGGACAATGTCTTTAATGTCTAGTGTTAATTGTGTCCAAACCAGAAGGAAAGCTTTCTGAAACTGGTTTAATGATTAGCTGGATCCTCCCAAACTTAATCTCTGCACTTCTTTCAGCAGCTCTGTTACTAACTTTATTAGCAGAAGAGTTTATCTGCTTTTTTAAGGGAAAAATGCTCAATTTACTAGGAGACAACGCAGCATGAATTTAACACTTTTTACAGCAACGTGAGGCATGTTTCAGATTCATTCTAAGCAACAGGGGGAAGGGGAGCAGGAAAAATAAAAGTGAAAGTTTAGCGGGGTAAATTAAATTGTGTTTCTGTTCTGGAAAGAGACTTCCCAACTTTGGGGATTTTTTCACCCCTAGCTCAATTTTATTGCAGCTAGATTTACCCTCTTGGAAAAAGAATCCAAGCGGTTGATATTCTGCCAGATTGCAGGTATTCTTGGGAGACCAGAAAAGCAGCCTTAATTACTGTTCCATTTCTTTTCTCTGTTTTAAAGTGTTTGAGGCTTATTTCATTTCCTTCCTTCTTTTCAGAAAGTTTAGGGAGGCTTGCTGCAGACTAGAGTGACCAGACAGCAAATGTGAAAAATCGGGTCGGGGCTGGGGGTGGGTAATAGGAGCCTTTATAAGAAAAAAAACCCCAAAATCAGCCTGATTTTATAGGGACAATCCTATCTGGTCACCCTACTGCAGACTTAACAACTTCGTAAAACTGCCTATGAAACAAGACCTAAATCCTAGAGTATTCCAGCAGCTCTAAGTTAAGGTGACCTCCTTTAGAGGTGAAATTTGTAAAATTATGGGGGAAGGTGTAAAAAAAAAAAATTGTCTTCTCTGCCCAATGCAAGTGTTTTGGTCCATGCTCTCTAGACTGCAGCATGATGTAGGCTGCTTCCCCTTCTGAACTGTCCCTAAGGAAGGGGAATTCCAGTGTTTGTTCATTACAGGCGCCTACCCAGTAAGGGGGATGAGCATGTTTCGAAGAGAGCTGAAGCCTTGTGCGTGGCTGGGGGTGGGGGGCAGAGCAGGGGGGCTAGGAGATCTTGGGGGGAGCTATACTGAGGGGGCAGAGACCGATAGGCAGGGAGGGGTGGATGTTTGAGGTGCTGGAAGTGTTTGAAGGGGAGGATTTCTGCGGGGGGAGTTAGCGGGGCTGTTTGAGGGGATGGGGTCAGGAAGCGAGGGGGTGCTTGTGGGGGGGACTGGGGGCGGGAAGGCTGCAGGGAAGTGGGGGTGCGGTGGGGGGGTGGATGGCGGAGGCAGAAGCGAGGCGGATCGGCTCTTACCTGCATTCCAGGTGGAGGTGGGAGGTGCCGCTCTGGCCCCGGGGGGCTCCGCCCCCGCTGCTCCCCTTCCCCCAGCTCCCCCCCTCCCCGCACTCAGCCAGCTGGGGAGCAGCGATCGCCGCCCCGGGCCCCCCACTCGCCAGCGCGGCCCCGGCCGTGTGTGGTCGCTGGGCTGATCCTTCCGGGAAACGAAAACGAAACGAGCCGGATCTGAGAGCAGCAGGCGCCCGGCCCCGGGGCAATAGCGGCGCCCCCCCCCCTCCCCACCCAGCCACCCATGCCGCCCTGGCCGCCTGTCACGGGGCCCCGCCCAGGGCCGCCTGCAAGGACCCGGGGCGCAGGGATGGGGGGGATCAAGGTGGCAGGGCTTGGGGGTAGCTCCTAGCCCCGGCCCCTCTGGGCTTGGCAGCTCCTAGCCCTGGCACCCCCATGGCTTGAGTCCTGCAGGGGGGCCACCGGTGAAGCCCAGGTGTGCCAGGGACCTGCCATCATGGGGCAAGAGGCGGGCACCTCTGGGCTGGCGGATTTCCACAGCTGGAGGCCGGCCGGGGGGTGTTTTACAGCCCCACGCCCCACCTCTAGCTCCATCCCGAAATGGGGTTGTAAATTTGCCTGTAGCCCAGGCTGGCGACCGCCTGCCAGTCCAGGGTCCTGGGGATCTTAATCATCCCCAGACCTAGCCTTGCAGCTCTCCCTTTCAGCACCCAGCCCCAAATAGCCTTGTTCTAGCTTCCTGCAAAGTCTGCTTTTCCTACTGCAAGGAGGGGGTGGTGGCACTGTCCCCTACAGGAGGAAAGCAGAAGTGCTCCGAGCGGTCATGGTGCCTATACTGCTAACACCTACCCAGGATCCCCCCTGAGCTTAAGTGGCAGTGGCTTGCAGGCTCTGTTGTAGCAGGGGGGATCCTAGATCCTCTGTCAGTGGAGCTCTCAAGGCCCCTGGTGTGCAGCATGGGTAATCAGGGTGGGTTAGTTCAATGTGAAACTGATAGGCTGTGTAAATCACAGTTGGTCCTCAAGAAGCTAGGATTCAAAGTAACTGTTAGTACAGCACTGGGGCCCTGGTGCACACCTGAAGCTCCTAGCTGCCAAGACAATATAAACAGGAAATAACTGCTTAGTGTTGTCCTCCACTGATTTCTATTAGAGAGCATCAGAACTGGACAACTGTCATAGACCCCATCCTGCTGCTAAACGCAAACAGAGATTCTCCTTTCCTTCAAGTGGAAGGGGCTTATCACAAAATCCTTCAGACAGCAGGGGAAGAACCCCGATCTTGCTCTCAAAGCGCAGGCCCTTAGCACTTCAGCTAAATGAGAAGGATCTGATTTCTCGTGACCGCTCTTGGGATGTTCTAAGGAGCCCTATTAGGCTGCTCATTAACTCCCATAAAGTCCAAGGTGGGGTCAGAATGTCTCTGTTTTTCTCACGTTCAATCAACAATGAATTGCTATAAAAGAATCTCTCTTTATTTACAGGCCTGAGATAGCTCGGTGTTAATCTGGGCTGTAGATTAGTAGAGGTGCTCAGGGAATCGGTGTTTTACATTTTCAAAGCACTGTATCCCCGTTTGTTGGAATTCCCTCAGACCTTTTCCACGCAGCTTATCCTGAACAAGCTAAGGCAGCCCTACACCATTAACTGGTTAATCCTCATGAGAGAGCTGTGAGGTAGGTAAATGAGTATTATTACGCCCATTTGACAGAGGGGAAGATGAAGGTCACCATGTCCAGAAGTAGTCAGTTGACTTTGGATGCCTTGTTTTTGAGGTGCCCAACCTGCAATAACTTGGGCCTGATTTTCAGAGCGCCTAAAATCCACATGGTGTGAAGTCAAACATTTCTCAGTATTGGTCTTTGGCACCCAAAATCATGGGCCAGTCCTAAATCTTGTTGCCTGAGTATCCCAAAATCGCACAGCCAGCGAATGGGAAAACCAGGTACAATAGCCGAAAGCCTTGGCTTAACAATACTCTGCAGTAGGGGTACTAGGAGGCAGTAAGAAGACATAAGAGCACATCTGAAACAGAAAGAGGGTCAACTGAAATGCAGTAAAAGGGAAGCTGACACCAGTAGCAGATCCCTTTTGTGGGCACTGCCGCCGTTCTTCACAAGTGGATAGAGATCTGAAGTGAAAGGCACGAGAGGTGTTATTTGCCATAGGGCAAAAGGGGCAGGTGCCCCCCTCCCTAATATTGACCTATGAAATGGGGAGAATACAACATGCTCCATTTTTCCTCCCCTCCTCCTGACTTTGCAGGATATAATATAATCACACGTAATGTTAACCCAACTTTGCCCTTCCCTATTTCTTTGCCTCCAGATGTTCCTGAAATTATGCCCCTGAAAGGCACAAATCTTCACAGAAGGGGCATCCCTTCTCCAGCTGTGACTGACATATGGCATCAGCCAATGTGGGGTGATACACCCGAACCATATTCAGGGGCGGGATCACATTTGACTTGATTAACAAACCAAACATGAAACATGAATTGCAAGTGGTAAATGTTTATTTTTCCATCTGAAGAAACGAGCTCAAAGAAAATGGGGTTAGAAACTTTTCCCTATACTCAATCCTGAGCTTTTTAATCATAGAAACAACCATAAAGCACCCCAGCATAGAGCAAAGAATCCAATTTGTGATCCAAGCAGAGATGTTTTAAACAATCTTATGAAACATTAATCTGTAATGTTCATATTCTGCCACCTTTGTTCCCTCAGGAATTCTCCCATGTAGATTCAGGTTAATGGACTGTTACCCCATGAAGGAATGCCACACAGAGGCAATAATTTCAAATCTGTTTACACTTTGTGACTCAAAAGCTACTTTTAGAAATTAGCATTGCCTCTGTAACATGTTGGTGGATTTAGGTGATAGAACCTGCATGCCGAAAAACACCATCTCAAACCTACAGCTCTGTAGCGTGAACAAATTTGTTACCGTAACAGCTGCAATGGACTACGGCGTTCTTTCTGCTGCTTTGGTATGATCATAGCTTTAAACATCAAAGTAGCTGCTGCGCATAATATATCGCCACATCACCTGGAAGTTTCTTGAAACTAACCAAAGGCTGAAGATTCCTGGGAGTTGAAATTAATATTCATAGCCAACGTTTTCCAAGCCGGGTGCCAAAGAGAGGCCCCCAACTCCATATCTAGGCATCTAAATAAAAGTGGCCTGATTTTCAGATGTGCTAAGCACCCGCAAATCCCCCAAAAGCCAATGGAAGTAGGAGACAGTCACTTTTCTTTCCATGTGTAAATATAGGTAGGAATCAAAAATGTGTACATTTGTGCACTGGTATTCAGCTCTCTTGGCGAATGATTGCTAAGGAAGTCTATATGCTGTGTATTACTGCATCCACCATTCATTTCGCAGGAGTGGGATAAGGTGCGGTTGAACGTGGCTGGCTACAAGTAATACAATTTACAGAATTTGCTTTTTAACTATCGGCCCAATCCTGTAAATATTTATGTAAGTAAGTAACTCTCCTCCCATGCCTAGTCCCCTGAATTCAATAGGTCCTAGGTGAGTAAAATGACTAAAATACGTACATGTCTGCAGGATCGGGCCCATTAATGTGCATCCTAAAGGAATGTCGTGAATAATCAAAAGGGTCACAGAGGTTACATCTGATCCATCCAACAACATCACGTGGGGTCAGTGACCAACACATCAATGCAGTCTAAGCTGAGGGATCTCTTCGCTGCATACCTCACAGTGTAAATCTAGCCCAGAAATAACTCAAAACTTCATGAAACTTTCCAAGCAAGAACAAAATAAAGTGAGCTGTCCCCTCTCTGTTGTCTCTTGGCTCTTCCAGGTGTAGGCCCTGTGGAAACATACATGCCAAGTATTAAACACCACGCTGGGAATACAAATGTGAGAATGATCACACCTTTTACCGGTAAACAGAAAACAGCTAGGGCTTAATCCTGCACCTCTTGGCTTCAACTGGAGCCAATCCCAGGAGGGAGGACACCGAGCTGGGCCTCAAGAAACGTGGGGTAAAGGTGTTTTTTAAGGAAAATGGCAGATTCATCTCCCTGCTCCTGCTGGGGTGTGTCCATGGATGGGGCAAACGTGACCAGGAGAGACGGTCGCTGCTCAGAGGAGTTTGCACTTTAATTCAGACAATACTTGCATACAGAGCACAAAGGCCTGTCCCCACTTCTCCCTCTACCTGCTCCACATCCTCCTCTCGCTCAGCATGCTGCCGAAACTCTCTGCCCTTCCTGCAATCAAGGGCATCTCCGATCCGAGCCAGCTGAAGGGCCAGCTTCCGGCATAGCTCCCCTTGCGTGCTCCTGGAGAGAAGAGCTGGCTGAGGATGAAGGGTAAGGTGACCTGTGAAGGCAGTCGGCTCACATTGCCTGCATGGAACATCATCCTGCCAGGGGCACCTGCGAAGGTATAATTAATAGGCACCAGCAGCATCGCAGTTGCCCCTCGGGGGGCAGGAACATCTCCCGGACCCAAGGAATAAACCCTCCTCTCTGTGAGACAAGGCCACTCCACTCCCCCAATCCACTTGAGTGCCAGACATATCACCCCTCCCCAAACCCCTCTCCTCTGAGTTCCTCCTAGGGAAATTCCCCAATCATCACTCCCCATTCTTTGGGTATCAGGGACATCCCCCCATCCTGCCCCTCTTGGGGTACCAGGGACAACCCCTTGTCACTGCCCCTTTGGAGTACCAGGGACATCCCCTCATCACTCCTTGTTTGGGGTACCAGGGACAGGGCCGGTGTAACCACTAGGCAAACTAGGCGGCCGCCTAGGGTGCCAAGATTTGGGGGTACCAAAAAGTGGTGCCCCAATTTTTTTTTACATTATTGCTGAAAACAAATGAATAAAGAAAAGAGAAACATCATTCAATGTGCATTTTAACTTGTCGTTCTCTCGTACATTACAGCTCTAGCCTATGCCAGCTCTGCATTGCAGGCACAAGTGTACTGCTTCGCTACGGTGCAAAGTGGCAATGATGTCGTTTTTCTCATCACGTGCAACCGTTATCCGTTCTGACAGGCTGTTTATAATGCTAAGTTTACTAGTTTTTGGAGGTTGTTGACTCAGACTAACTATTTTTGTCGAGTTATTTCAGATCTAAGACTCTGGCTAGCACTGCTGGATCATTTTGTTAATACTTTGTGTCAATTGTGTGTGTGTGTATGTTAAGTATTTGAGTGTATAGGTTTATGTGCGAATATGCGTGTGTAGGTTGTTGAAATCTGTCATATTGATATTGTCAGTTGTTGTATGAGGATGTATCCGCCGTTCTAATTTTATACATTTGATTACTAACAGTAACTGGGTATTCTAAAGGTAGAATAACTTGTAGTAGACCTTGATATGAAAGAAGGAAGGAAAGAAGGAAGTAGATGTGACTAAAAAGGGTGTCTTTTTGAAAGTATTTTGAACATTTATATTAAGTGATGCTCCCAGGGGAGGAAAGGGGGGGCCCAAGGTGGAAGTTGCACCTAGGGCACAAAATATCCTTGCACCGGCCCTGACCAGGGACATCCTTCCTCCAGCATCCCCTCCTTGGGGTACCAGGGACATCCCCCCATCACTCCACCCTTGGGGTACTAGAGACATCCCCTCATCACTCCACCCTTGGGGTACTAGAGACATCCCCATATCACTCCACCCCTTGGGGTACCAGGGACATCTCCCCATCACTCCCCCCCTTGGGGTACTAGGGACATCCCCTCATCACTCCCCCCCTTGGAGTACTAGGAACATCCCCATATCACTCCCCCCCTTGGGGTACCAGGGACATCCCCCATCACTCCCCGCCTTAGTGTACTAGGGACATCCCCCCATCACTCCCCCCCTTGGGGTACTAGGGACATCCCCTTCCCGTCACCCCCCCTTGAGGTGCCAGGGGCAACGCCCCCCCGTCATGCCCCCCCACCCCACCGGAGACCCCGGCCTCTTCTTTCTCGGCTCTGATTGGTTAGCGGTGTCAAACCACTGGGCCAATCAGGTTGAGGAGGCGGTGTGGGTTGGGTCGGTGACCACGCCCCCTGGCCGCCGAACTAGAGCGGCCTGCGGCGGGGAGGAGGTAAGAGAGTCTCGGGTGGGAGGGGGGTTGCTCCCCACGCCGGGGGAGGGGGAAATTAGGGGCTGGGGCTGCCCCCCACTCACTCTGAGGGAGGGAACTAGGGGCTGCCCCCCATTCCCTCTGAGGGGGGTCTCTGGGGGGGTTGGGGCTTCCCCCCACATTGAGGGTGGTATGTGGGGGTGCTAGGGGCTGTCTCCTCACTCTGAAAAGGAGGGGGTGTCACACTGTGTATCATTCACTCTTGTGCAAGGGGTGCGGAATGGTACCGGATCACAATTCTCTCCTTGCACTGGTGTTCGGCACAGCTGTAAATAATTACACCCAGTGCAAGGCAGTCAGTTATTTAGGTTTAGATTTACTGTCTATACACAGGTGCAGGGGTGTAACCATTGCTGTGATTTTTTTTAAACCCACTTAAGCCATGTTCTGCCATTTCTGTACCAGTGCAACTATTTTGGTTAGGGCTGTTACCCTTCACAATAGTAATTATTCAGTTTAGCCTAGTGTGGATGCAGCTTTATCGGTATAAAGGCACTTTAAATTAGTATCACTTATTTCACTGTTGCTTTGCATTAAATCGCTCAGGTCTGTTTCAGTATATTTTAAATCAGGAACAGATTTAAACTGAACTGAAATAAAATGTGCTTAAACAAAAATAAGAATCCATGAAGGGGTATGCACTAGCTTTGATAAACTGGTGTAGATTTGCGAATAGACAACCCCTTCTTTTGGGTATTAAAATTATCTTTGGAAACTATGTTTTCACTTTCTTCCAACTCTGCCCCATGCTAGTAGTTCTGAAATATTTTTGCTTGAGTTGAGGTATAAAATACAGTTATATTTACAGGAGGGAAATCATAGCATAGATATTTCTAAGGTCTCTTATCTTGTGAAGCCCATTGACTCTTGAGAGCACAGAGGTTTGTTCACCTGGGACTCAAAAAGGCCCAAATCCCTGTCTTCATAACAAGTTCAGTCATGTTCAGAAACTGATTTTAGCAAGCACAGCTGTGTTGGATAGTGTAGTTGGTATATAACTGTGGATATTTTTTTTAAAATCCATTGAAACTGGTCTCCGAGGAGGGGAGCAAGGCATACTGGTCTTAGACTGTTTAAATATATGCCTAATCCACCACGTTAGTGGGAACCATTTTAAAAGTAATTCTCAAAATGGCTAAATTTGTAGTGTAAATGGGGCCGAAGAGAATGGCGATAACTGTTTACTTTGTTTCACACTCCAAAGACTGTGGTCCTAACTTCATACCCTTTTACTGATTTATGCATGGTGCTACCCCGTGCTATGTGGCCCGCACATATATTTAGGGAAGAGGATTGAGAAGCAAGTTTATTTCGTATGGTCTGCTGGTAAATAAATTCTTACCTGGGTTTCTTGCCATATTTGCTGCCTCTTCTTTTTGATTCTTGCCTTTGCTGGTAGACATCCGAGAAAAGGGCTTCGCTGCTATCAGCTTTTATGTCTGTTGTCACTTTGTGATTGATACAACATAGCATTTTTGTGGGTTAGATACAGTGTGCTATAGCTCATCAAAACCAACACCTGTATGTTTCTTTTATTGGGGTGATGGTTTAAAGTCTACTAGCATGGAGAGTTTGGGGGTATGCTGGAACTTGTTTATCATTTGACCTTTCCTGGAGCCACCCAGAAGTGTCGGTCACATTTTTATTAGTATTTCCCTACTACTACCCCTGTTTCACACTCGCCTTATATCAGTGGGTGGGATTTTTCCAAAAGGTGTTAGGGATACAGATGCCCAATACCAATTTAAAGTCAGTGGGAGTTGAACACATTTAAGAATTCCACCCAGCGAGCCTGAACCCCTTGTGCAGAAAAAAAATAACAAATAGAAGTTTGAATAGTACTTGGCATTTCACAGTAAATTTCATGCCAGGTTCATACAGTGCTCTGTGAAAATTAACTAAGCCTCCACACCAACCTTGCACAAACTGTATACATGGTAATGTAATTGCAGTGACAAAGTCCAAGTAAGTGGCAATCTATTATTTGCGTTATACTGAGGACTAAAGGCCTCAGCCAAGGTTTGGGTCCCATTGTGCAAGGTGCTGTACATACATGTAATAAGATTATGACCTTTTGAGGGGTTATGTTAGTCTGATTTTGTGAAAGAGCCTATTTTATGTCAGTCTCCATTTTGAGTCCCCTCGATCGTGTGCTGCACTGTATACTGCCAGTGTTAGATTGTATCATCCCTCTTGTGCTGGGTGGAGGCGCTGATATCTAGGTGTGTGATCGTGAATAGCAGGGACATCAAGAACCACCAGAAATTGAATAGCTTTGCTCTAGCCATGGAGGTTACCGTCAAAGACTCGTGACTAGGGCCCTATCAAATTTGTGGCCATGAAGAACGTGTCCCAGATGGTGAAATCTGGTCTTCTGGGTGCTTTTACCCTCTACTATGCAGCTTTCATGGGGGAGACCAGCGCTTCTCAGACTAGGGGTCCTTACCCAAAAAGGAGTTGCAGGCAGCTCACAAGGTTATTTTGGGGATGGGTCATGGTATTGCCACCCGTTATTCTGTGCTGCCGTCAGAGCTGCGCGGCTGAGCCCTGGCAGCCGCTTTCTGAGCGCCCAGCTCTGCAGGCAGCAGCGCAGAAGTACGGGTAATAGTATCACGACCCCCCCCCCCACACAACTCCTTTGAGTCAGGACCCCTCCAATTACAACACTGAAATTTTAGCTTTAAATAGCTGGCATCATGTAATTTACCATTTAAAAATACCCCTGGCTGTGAAATTGACCAACGTGGGCAGTGAATTTATTGGGTTCTACTCCTGACTCTTATCCACTGTCATCTGTGCCACCAGCATTGGGGGTGGACAGCCTGCAAAAGGCTGAAGGAGACAGTGTGTTAAAAATTGCTTTTAAAAAGACACTCACTCTTGAGCAAACTGGGAGACTTGCCAGGAGGAGACTGAGCAAGAGATGTGGGGTACTAGGCAGTCCTGGACTCCCTGAAGAACGCTGACCAAGACCCAAAGGGCTCTCGGGGCAGATGAGGAAATGGAGGGAGTGTCTTGCATTCAGATTTTTGCTGTCTCCCCCCCGCCCCCGATCTGTAATTCTTGTTGCTTGACTGAGTAAAGTATGTCCAATTCAGAAGTTCCCTTAAAAAGTCTGTGTGTTCCTTGCTTTATTTAACTATCACAGTCCCTAAAGAGTTAAACTGTAAACCAGAACACCCACGAGACTGGAGCTACTGGACAGACCCTGCGGAGGGGGTCTGCACTAGCCTTGGAGTCTAGGGCTGTGGGGCCCCGCATCCTGAAAAGGGGTACTAGACAAGAGATTACAGGGGCCAGATTTAGCTGCATTGTCTAGCTGCTGATCAGACCTAGTAGGCTTGGAAATATGTGGGATCCAAAGACTGGGTGCAATACAGCAAGCCTGGTATCTGATCACAATGAGGGAACTTGGCCAGTGCCATAAAGTATAGCATCCCCATCCTGAAGATCTTAGAGTCTTAATAGACAACACAGGTGGATGAGGCTCTGTGTGCAGGACGTCAGACTAGATAATCATGCTGGTCTCGTCTGACTTTAAAGTCTATGAGATAAAGGGTAGGAGAGAGAGAGATTAAGTAACTTGCCCAAGTCTGCATGGACAGTCTGTGGCAGAGCCAGGAACAAGATCTAGATCTTGAGTCCCATTTCAGTGTCTTAACCACAAGACTGTCTTTCCTCAGTGTCTTGCATTTTGAGTATCTCAGGCAACTGGAATAATATCTCTAGTGCTGAAGTTGAGGCTAGCTTAGCAATGGTCTGAGACTGAATTGTTTGGTCTCATACCCATTGGTGGGAGAAAGTGACATGGACTTGGTATAAGTTATTCCCTACGGCGATGGAGGGTCTGGGAACTTGTCCATATTTCTTGAAGAAAGCCCAATTGCTTGGAGGATTTTAACAAGAGGCCTGACTAAAACTTGATACAACTGGGTAGTTAAGCATTTGTAAGACCACTATTAATCATTGTTAACATGTGTTTGTATCAGGGTGTGCAACCACTCTAGGGCTGTGTCTACACTACATAGCCTGTGCTGACATAGCTACAGTGGCCTTGCTGGCTTAGCCTCCTAGTAAGAGTTCTGCTGGGATACGAACACCAGCACTTCAAACAGCAGTCACTTATGCCAAAAGAAGCTGCCTTCTCTCCATATATCTGTGTCTATGCTGTGGGTTTTATTAGCAAGGAGGTGTGGGGTTTTTTACACCCTGGACTCATATTGATATACCGATAAAAATTTCAAGTGTAGACCAGGGCCAGGAAGAAGGTGTTTTTCTTTTTTTGTGTAAGCTAACACAGGGTAAAATCTTAGTAAAGACAAGGCAGTTTCTAGTTTTCACACGTTAGCAAGGACACTGGGAACTTATATTGGCATAGCTATAATTATCCCTCCCACATAGCTACCACCACTCGCAGGGGCTGAAGGAATTAAGTAGATGAGAGAGAGAGAGAGCTCTCTCCTATCAGCTTAGAGCATCTCACTAGTATACGCTCTGTAGTGTAGACGTAGCTGTAGTCTCAGTCAAACGACTTGCACGGATGTGTCCTCTCTCAGTTGAATTGTCACGAAGCCGCAGTGGGAAAACACAAGGAGAGAAGCTGTAGAACCAACCGGGAGACAAGAGTTGGAGGGGTCCAGATCATGCCTCCCATAATGAAAAATGTTGCAAAGGAACTTTGTAGATATGTGAAATAGAATAGAGAGTCAAGTTTGGACTCAATGGTCTTACAGGGGGTGTAAATCGGCACAGAATTAGGCACGGGGGAATAAGTGGATTGAATGGGACCAAAATAATCTCTGATATAAAGTTTCTGGGGTATCTCTGCAGTTTACCCCATGTGAATATCACTTTTCAGTGTACATCTTAAAGTACCAGAGGGTTGTTTTGTTCTTGGCTGTGGGGATTAATCGAGCTAAATTTGTTTAAAATAAATCCAACTAACATTTTAATCTATCCAGATTCATTTGACAGTGGAATAACCTGCAACGGAATATGCGGAAGTAGTAGAAATAAGTGTAGACGTGTTTCAGTGGGATCCCTGTTAGTTCTCTATGAATACTTTTCTACAGTGGCACATAAGGTGTTGGAATAAATGATCCAACAGCAGCTTTTTGCTCTAGCTGGGAGTGCTAACATCCTTCTCCTCATATCTTGGTGGGAAGTAGCATAATAACATCCCATTTTGACAGAACTTTCTCAAAACAGACTTCTGTGTTTGTTTCTAAAAGTAAATAGCTTACCCATTGGACATATTCTGGAACTTCCTGTTTCTGATTTATTTCACAATTGCAAAACAGGTTATTGCAGAGCAAAACATAATAAATCAAGCTTAACTGTTCCTATAATGAACACAAGGTGGCAGATAAAAGCAACTCCAGAAGAAGGCTGACTTGGATCTTGGTATTCCTCTGCTACTAATAATTTATTTCCTTTGGAAGTATGTTCCCGTTTTGTTGCTCTCTTCCAAATAAAACTTGTCAGACTATGCTTGTAAAGTAGGCTGCCGTCTGTCCAATCTGATTACATTTATAATGTGTCCATTACCGTGGTCTCTGAGCTCTCTTTGCTTGATTGGAGCGACATGCTTCTCTTTAAATGGACTATCTTAATTTACAAGTTAAAGCTCAAAATGAATGGATATTATGCCATTTTGACATTTAATGTCCAATTGTACCTTCGCGCCTCTCTCTGTGTTGTGTTCTGTTTAGGATGGTTTGTGGCTGGGATGATTTAGTTGGGGTTGGTCCTGTTTTGAGTCACGGGGGCGGGGGAGGGAGTGTTGGACTAAATGACCTCCTGAGGTCTCTTCTAACCCTAATTTTCTATGATTCTATGACTTGAGAATGACTTGGGGCAAAACCAAGAACTGTAACTTGGGTCAAAGTGAGCTACCTTTTGTGTTGATTTGTAAGAGAAGGGGCAAAGGAGAGTTGAAAAGGGAAAGATGGGTAGAGGGAGGGGCAAGATTTAAAAAAAGATAGAAGAGTATACAATAGGAGATTAATGATTATTTAGAAGTAGGATGGGCGGAATTCCATTTTTATTTTATCATTTTGACATTCTAACTTTTCTGTTAAAACACAAAGTGTTAACAACACATGTCAAAATTTTGTCCTTTAATCAAAATCTAATATGTTCTCAAGAAACAGGTTTTTTTTTTTTAACTTTATCAGTAATTTTAGATTATCGCTGAAAATATTTTTTCATTGGTTTGTGGGTACAGTGAAATAGATGTTTATCAACGTTTATGATAAATTTGATCCTTCCAAGCCTATTTATTTTTTTATTTATGTGTGTTAATTTTTCATGAAAGCAGATAGAGCGAAACACCAGAAGCGAAGGACCAAAGTCGTGGAAAAGAAATAAAGACGTGACAGACACAGCAAGTAGGTTAGTGAAATTTGTTTTATTTATGCATCTTGCTTTTAACATTGTTGTTGTGTTTTTCTGGAAAGTGTCCCGTCAGTCTCGTCTTTAGGGGAGGGAGGTGAAGGCTAAATGTTTTTGGATGAATCTGCAGTCATATGTCTAAGTAACAGTTCCACACTTAATACAACACAGACTTAATTTGATAGGGACGTATCCCACTCTAACAGAGCATGCTTCGTTGGCTGTGTGTTGCAAGAATAAAGGGTTGAATTGTACAAGGTACAAAGTCAGATGCACTGACAAAGGAGACTGTTACAGATCTAGTTGAGCGCCCCCTGCTGAATGCTCACCAGGATGCTGCATTTGGGTCCCACCCTGCGCCCATGAGCTTTCCTTGGCCTGGGTAGGTCCCGGCATTGTCTCTTTCTTTGGCTTCTCTGGCATGTTCCCCGGGCGCATCCTGTTACTCCTTCACAGAACTGGGACCTCACGGACCAGCTGCCCCGGCCCCCAGAACCGGTGTGATCCCCAGACACCCACATTGCTTAAACATCTTTTCCTGAGCTTCCAACCTTGTGGACGTTGTGGGTTACAGCAGACCACTCGAGGAACACACAACAGTCGAAACACACAACGACGAAATGTCGCAAAAGGTTCCGAAACGAGTCACTCTTTAGATGGCACAAGCATTATAGCTGTGTAGACAAAATGATGATACACCTCCGTTTCTCTGCTTGAGTTTTCTCACCGCTCTTGAGGGTTCTTTGGGATTTGGGTCAGAGTTCTTGTGGTCCTGCACATGGTTTCTCTGAAACATGCAGCCAGCTTCCTTCTTCCTTGGCTAGTTTAGCGTTAAAAAAGGTTGCCTCTGCTATGAAAGCATGCCCTTTTGTTCCTCTCTTGATCCACGTTTCCTTATAGTCTTTTTAAATCAACGCCCTGTCCCCTCTGTCTCTTTGTTCTCCTGTTTGGGGATTTTTTCTACTCTTCATTTCCCTCTTCCTGCAAATAAAGTTGATCAGAATTGTTTTCCAGCTCAGGCCTGCTGCCTATGATTTCTTTGGTTTGTTCTGAAACTCTTTCCGGACAGGATATGTAATAATGTGTCAGGGACTTCATCGACCCATGGCTGAGTCATTTGACATTAATGCATCAATGACACAGCAATTACATACAATTAACTACAATTCGTAAATCAAACATAGATTCCCTAAATCATCACAAAGACAACTAAAGACTGGGGAGAGAAGCACTGTTTAAGAACAGGGAGAAGTGGGAGAGTAATTATGCCTCTTGCACCTGGATTGTAAATGTTCTGTAGCTAAATAATGGTCTAGAGTCAGGTTTAGTCATCATCGTATATGAATTTGCCATTAATAGTTTAGTGAAACAATGATGCAGTTACTGATTATCTTTCAGAAAACGAGAGACTACAATTTTAAGGGCAGATTCTGCCATTTTAATGTCGTGTAGCATCTTACTCCGAGAGTAGCCTCACTGAAATCAGTGGGGCTACCTGCAGTGTAAAGTACTGCTCAGCATTTGTAAAAGTAGCAGCATGGGCCCTTATGTCATTCCCATGATAGGTTGGGAAGGAGCATGAAACGGTACAATGGGAATCTGTTCTTATGGCAGTGATCAGGGGCAATGGTATATGTGCAGGACATTCTCACTGCAGGCTTGTCATCTTTCTTGTATGCACCATGCAACTGCCAGATTGGATGGATGTTTTGATTTGAGGATGAGTTGCATTTCTCAGTCATAGAACTCAAAGCCCTTCAGAAAAATAGGTAAGCAATATTAACCTCATTGTACAAACAAAATAACTGAGGCGTAAGAGTGAAATGATGTGCCCCAGCACACAGAGCAAATCAAACCGTGGCGTTAGAAGGAGAATCCAGATCTCTCAACTCCCAGCCCGCTCACTGGTCCAGTCCATCAGCTGCCATCATCAATTGCCCGTCACGTTTCCTAAACTTCAGCTACAGAAGAACTGGGAGACCAGGACAGATTTCAAAATGACCTGTCAGCACTGTCCATCTTTGAGAAACTTGGTCTTTCTTGTGTTGGTGAAAGGCTCTCTTTAATATTGCAAATGTTTTTATGGTAATAATCATTGACAATAGTCCTCCATCTTGGATGGTTTAGAAACAACTCCTGCTGCATCTTGGCAAAGGGTTAGACTAGATGACCCTTGGGGTCCCTTCTTATCCTGTCATTCTATGAATCTATTTTTAAAAGTGGTATTTGTAAGAAAATGTTTATTTCGTATACAACATGTTTTAATGTGACTGCTATTCTTGTGCTGTATATTTAGATACCATTGTGTGACTGGAGTAAGAGATCAAATAAAATGGGAGGGGATAGTGACAGGAAGAGAGAAACCTTGTCTGAGCTGTGAATATAATGGCTGTAGCTTTTTTGTAGGCGTTACTAGTAGAAGAGGAAGATACAGTTTATCTTTTTACAACTGTCTCCCAGGTTATGCATAAGTAATTCCATCTACGGGAACAACTCAGCTGATGTGGAGTAAATGGGGAAGGAAAATAGAGAATGAAGAGCCTTAAACCTTTATAAAAGCAGAAGGATTTGTTCTTCCATGCTGTTCTGCCTGAGAGTAGATTAAAAGCATGTTGTTATATAACAGCCTGTCACAGGAAAGGTTACTACGGTCCAGTGTTATCTACAGGAGTAGTTAATAATTATGAATGAGTTCCCCATATCTACTGATATTAACAGTTTGGCCCCCCTTTGAAAACTTTCTGTAGTCTAATGCTCACTGGGATGACTGGTCTTCATCAGGTGAGTGACTGTGATTGCAGGACAGACCCAAGAGACAGAAGCTCACAGTATCAAAGGCGTTTTAGACAGACAAGGTAAAAACACGTCATGTTTTGTTACATTTGTTTTGAGCCCCACTTCACTTTTGAAAGAACTTATGTCGTTGATTGATTTCAGTTTATGCCTAGATCTTGTAATCCCATATGGTAGCTTTGTTTTATAGGGGAAACTGGATAAACTGATCATGATTTAAATTACAGTATATGTTCATTTAATACACTGTTGTAGGTACAGAATGTTAATGTCTCAATTCATCTGTTGTTTCAATGTTATCAGTATACGCGTACAGTATTTTCCCCCGAAGAGCATTTCTAATTGCTATTCAGTGCATTTTTTTTAGTCACTGCACTCTTCCCCTTCCCTTCAGACAGACCTAGTGACCAGAGCTGAGAATCAATAGCTAATTCAGTGATCTTCAAATCACACATGGTTCAATATAAATTTGTTGAAAATTTCAGTTTTATAGTAGATGAACTGTTCAAAGTTTCTCTGACAGTCAAGGGGAACAGTTTCCTTACACAAGGTCAGTTTCCCTAATCCACCATATTTCTAATTGATCCATTCATATGGTCTGTTAATTTAGTGCAATGTTTCGGTGGATTTGAGCTGGACGGGTTTTTGGATTTTTTTCCCCCTGATACTGCATATCTGTAAGCAGGTAATACAAAAGTGCTTAAAATCTTTGTGTATCGTCAGTGTGATTCAAGGCCATTCATTTGCATGGTTTACTAGTGGAGCAAAATATTGACCCTACATTTATTTATGTTTTTATGTATTAATGTATGCTACCAGGCACTATATTGCTACCAGGTGGGGAACAAACTATCTCTTGCTGCTATTATGAAATGTTTGGAGAGATCAAACATGTTAAAAAACATTTTAAAAAGCCGTGTTTGAAACTCTCACTACCCAATCTTGACCATGGTTTCTAAAACTGATTTTAACATGGATTAGCATTTGTATAGTCTTTTAAACCATTTGATCCCAGAGCCATTTTAAACTGTTTCAGATTGCTTCAGGAAGCACTGTGTTAATATTAAAAGGTAAAACCATTATTAATGCAGGATATATATTACTCCCCAGTCTTAAAAAAAAAATGTGCTTGTGAATTTACTACTGCTGCAAAACACCAGATTGACAGCTGTTGGATTGAAATTCTCCATTTATCCACAGAACAAGGGGGGCTTTGACGTTTACCATGCCATCTCCATCATACTTCTCTACCGATGCACCTCAACTCTAAATGAGATGGACCATCCACTGCTAGCAGTGAGAGGGTGTTTAGGCCTCAGTCTCTCTGTCGAGGCTGTGAACAAGAAGGCCAGTTAGTGGTGGTGACAAATGTGGACGTTTGTCTATTTAGTAACTGGCCTGAGAACATCAAACTGATTTCACACATGCCACCAAACAGCCATCAGGTGGCAACAATTTTTGGCGTTACTAGCCTGGCCTGGATTAAAATCTGTAACTGAGGAGTAGAGAGAGATTATATCCATGACTAATCTCCTGAGCTATCCAGGCTCCTCGGTAAAACCTATCTTAAATTAAATCTTTTACATAGGTGTCCCGGCTTATACACTAGACGTGCTTCGCAACATGAACCTATTGGACTACTGAGCAGAACGGTGCAGCTTTCTTTATGAGGCAAGAGGTTTTAAAGATCAGATTTTCCTTTCATCTTTCCCCTGGGAGGTAAGGACTCACAAAACAGGCCTTAATTTGGACCCCAAAATTGTCATAAAATGAACATTGTCAAATCAGATACATCTAAAAATAGCTGAAATGGATTGTGTTATGTTCTGGACTACACTAGAGGTTAGCAACTTTTAATTTGAAGAGCAACAGTATTGAGAAATCACTCAGTTGTCGCTTTATATGGATCCCTCTTTTTGCATGTTGGAGTAGATATCTTCTTGGATTTCTCGCATTTGGTTTTTGCCCAATTCTCAGTCTTTGTGGCTTTCCAGCAACAGATTTCCCAACAGATTTTGCTGAAAACAGTTATGCTAACTAAATATTTTTACGTGAGGGGATATTTACGAGTCCTATAAATAAGATTGTTGTGGAAGTATTCCTGGAAAGCATATATTATTTATAAGTGTGCTATGTCAAATGTTCATTCAGTCATGTAAACAAAGCAAGAGGTCTGTTGCCAGCGCACTATAGTAAAACTTAGCTATTATGAAACAGGGAACAAAACACTTCCAGCTATTAAAAACAAAGGGCCAAATCCTCGGGGCTGTTGCAAATTGGCTTAGCACCACTGATTGGAGCTCTGCAGATTTCCCCCAGCGAAGGCTGTGGCCCCAGAAAAATAAATCAACAAAACATGTGATGTTTCCCCGTGACCGCTGAAAGTGTGCTAAATAAAACCGTTGTGGTCATCTCGTACCAGAGTAAACAAAATATTGCTTACACAGTTTGTCAACGCTACCCATTTTTTTAAAATAGACTGTGTTCTTTTTGCTTTTTATAAATGTGTCACTTTGATTCAGCTGATTATTCCTAGAGTCCCACTCTAGTGATTGCTTTATCCTTTTACACTCAGAACTTTTCCTCTGCTCATTCGAAAGCCCTTGTTTTTCAAGTTAGGAAGTGTTTGATTTCAGAAGCATTTCAGTTAAGCAATATGGTATTTCCCTGGCTTTCTTTCAAGAAATCTAATTCTGCTCCAGTGTCACAAGGGGGTTCTGCAATTAATAGCTGCACTAACTTTGACAGAGCTTTCTAGAATATGCCTTTTTATTTTTGTTTTTCTCACGTAGTTGATTAGAAATCCAGTGGCGGTTAGAGAGTAGCAGATGAGACAGGAATGAGTTAGCAGTTACTTAATAGGATTCCTTCCAAGCAGAGAAGGTGGAGTTTGAAACTGATCACAATCTTTTTAAAATAAGAGTCTAGGAGAGTAACTGTTGTGTGCTGAATCTGTGAGGGGAACCATCGAAAGACACTTCATAGGAAACCAAAAATCTCAATGAGCAATGAGAAGAAATTAGGATTTTTTTAATCTTGTCTTTAGAGATTTTTCTCATATAACAGATACATAAAATAATTAGGATATTACAAATATTTTAACATGCTGCAAATTGTTAATATATTGCAAATTGTTAATATCCTGATCTGTCTTTATTTACAGTGTTTCACACGGGTGTAACTCGTTGACTTCAATGGAGTCACTTTTGGTTATCCCTGGTGTGAGAGGAAGAGTCCTGTTTTAGTTGTACTATGCAAATATGTGTGCATGTTACAGTTTGGACTAAATACATACATGTAAAAACTTTGAAAGCAGCTGTAGATTAATAGTACTGTAATAGCAATGACCTGATAATAAATAGTCATAATTATTGTCCTTGCTTCTTCAAGGTGACTGTGATTATAGACCTCATCAAACTTGAATTGCCTAAAATAAGATTATACTCCTTGACTTGCACCTTTTACCTTTTAAAAACTTCCCCCCCGATTGATTAGTCCTTTATAGGAACTGAATAATTTGTTCCCAAAACAAAAATACTACAGTGGAACCCCGCAATACCACGACGATCAGGGTCCAAAAATATCGACCACGGTAAATGTGGGGTCGCGGTATTGCGGGGTTGTGTGACATCAAAGCACCGCCCGCTGCCGCCTTTGGGAGCCACACGCGCCCCGCGTTATAAGCGGATTTGTGCTACCGTGGGGCGCGGTATTGCGGGGCTCGACTGTACTTAATATTTACAGTTTAAGATTAGCAGCCATGTTAGTCTGTACCCGTAAATAAGACTAGGAAGACTTGTGGCACCTTAGAGACTAACCAATTTATTTCAGCATAAGCTTTCGTGGGCTATAGCCCACTTCATCGGATGCATTCTAAGAGGCTGTTTAATTTGGATGGGCCATTATCAAGAGGACAAAAAAAACCTTTTGACGTGGATCTCTGACAGGAGATAAGAACTATTGAAGGTAAATTAACTAGGGAAATGCAATCAATGAGTGTAATGAGAGAGCCAT
This sequence comes from Dermatemys mawii, assembly GCA_007922305.1. Taxonomy (NCBI): domain Eukaryota; kingdom Metazoa; phylum Chordata; order Testudines; family Dermatemydidae; genus Dermatemys; species Dermatemys mawii. The sequence continues at coordinate 1,368,182 of ML677412.1, forward strand.
TCACAATCCCTGTTTAGCCCTTGGTTTATAGTGTCCAATTTGAAAATTAATTCCAGTTCCTCAGTTTCTCGTTGGACTCTGTTTTGGAAGTTTTTCTGTTTTAATATTGACACCTTCAAGTCTTTAATGGAATGGCCAGGAAGGTTGAAGTGTTCTCCTACTGGTTTTTGAATGTTATGATTCCTAATGTCAGATTTGTGTCTATTTATTCTTTTGCATAGAGACTGTCCGGTTTGGCCAATGTACGTAGCAGAGAGGCGTTGCTGGCACATGATGGCATATATCATATTGGTCGATGTGCAGGTGAATGAGCCTCTGATGGTGTGGCTGATGTGATTAGGCCCTATGATAGTGTCAGTTGAATGGATATGAGGACAGAGTTGGCATCGGGCTTTGTTATAAGGATAGGTACCTGGGTTAGTGTTTTTGGTGTATGGTTGCCGGTGAGTATTTGTTTCAGGTTGGGGGGCTGTCTGTAAGCGAGGACTGGTCTGTCTCCCAAGATCTGTGAGAGTGAGGGATCATCTTTCAAGATAGGTTGTAGGTCTTTGATGATGCGTTGGAGAGGTTTAAGTTGAGGGCTGAAGGTGATGGTTAATGGTGTTATGTTTTTTTCTTTGTTGGGCCTGTCCTGTAGTAGGTGACTGAAACAAATACTGAAACAAAAACCAAGAGCTAAACAGGGATTATGAATGGCTTTCTCATTACACTAGTTAATTTTCCTAATTAATTTACCTTCAATAATTATTTCCTGTCAGACAGAGATCCACTTCAAAAGGTATTTTTTTTCTCTTGTTGATAACGGCCCATCCAAATTAAGCAGCCTTTTAGAATTGGTATGCTAATGGACAAACTTTTTTTTTTTCTTTCTGTGTATATAAATACATCTTACTTCTGTTGCATTCTATGCATCCGATGAAGTGGGCTATAGCCCACGAAAGCTTATGCTGAAATAAACCGGTTAGTCTCTAAGGTGCCACAAGTCTTCCTTATTTTAATATTTACAGTGCAATTCCAAGCACATTACAAAAATGGGTTCAGTAAATTAATGACAAACAGCTAGATTTTGCATGTCAGACTCTTTAATTTCTTTTAAATAAGATTTGTTTTTTTTAATTAAATTGGAACATATATCCAGTGCATGTTTGATGGTGCATTCAGATTTAAAATTTACCTGACAGAATAGCATGTGCTTTACCACTGATGAGTCAGAACAAAAATTTTAACTTTTTCACATCCTATAAACTGTACTGAAATGCAAATATTTTGCCATTGGTTTTAACACCAGAAGACCAGTTCTGTAGTTCTTATCAATGATATTTGCATTTGATTCTTTCTGAGAAATCCAGTAATGTGTCTTATCTGAAAGTATGTAGGAACACCAGAAGTTTTTCATTTAGGGCCTGGTTTTCTATAGGGTAGAATTTCAGAAGCACATGCAGTAATGTTTATGCAATTCTGTGTGCAGGTACCACTGGTGTGTGTGTGAATCAGGTATTTGTAGCTCCCTTGCTAGGTGTCTAAATTATGATTTGCATATTCAGCTGTCTGATTTATCCACAGTAATTGTGCAGGCGTATTGGAACCATGATCCAAATCCAGTGGAGTCAGTTAAAAGGCCCAAGATACGTCATTGCATGTGTATTCATGTGTGCGATGGCATGATTCTGCCCTCTTCAAAATTTGACCCTTAATATCTGGATTTAGCATTTGTAGTGGGAGAGTGAACTAGGGTATTCTGTAAAGTGAAAAACTGAAAACCTAACCATAGGGGATCAGGAGATGCATCTTTCCTACCAGGCTACTAGTGGAAAACCAGCACAAATCAGGTGTCCAAAAGAATGTTTTAAAACCTCAGGCTTGGAAAAATGTTATTTCTTAGCCATCTGGCCATATTTAAACTAAATGTACATATTGTTACATATGCAAATATTCTCTGTCTCTCTCTCTCTGCGGGGTGTGTGTGTCTCGCTCACTCCTGTATATGCTGGACAGGGACTTTTAATTTGAAATATTAACATGAATCAGACATCTGGGTTTTAGGGGAGGAGCATTTGTTACTGCAGCATAAGCAGTTTAAACTCTGGAGCGTCTTTATGACTTAGCTTTTCCTTTTATTAAAGGTGGATTTCGGACTACATAGAGCTACCAAGCACATGTGAACCGACAGTAAGTAATTGGGTATATTTCATGTCTGTCATAAAGCGTGTTTGTATGAGAGCTTTACTCCAGGGTTAGAATGAGAATCATGCCTATTTCTTCCTGTTTTTTTCCCCAGTTTTAATTGCTACAGTTTGACAGAGTCCAGAATATGTAACTTTTCAACAATACGCGGCTGCTGTTCTGGAGTTTTTCATAGGGATCGTATAAAGAAGGGGTTTCCCGAGATGTTAATGTAGACTAAGATATTTTTATGAGCTGAAACAAAGTTACATGCTGATTGTTACTAAGGAAGAGAATGTAAAAGAGAAAATACCATATTAAAATATAAAGGGATTTTTAAAAATCCTGCTTTATGCTATGTTGAAGTGTAACTTGAATTTTTCTGTAAGGCCTTATAAATAATTCTATTATAAAATAGATGACTCACAGAACACAGGATAAAACGCCATGTTATTGATCCCCTCATGATCCATTAGTGAAAGCCTTTTATATGAGGGTTTTTAGGTTTATCCAGGACTATAAAGGGTATAGGATTGTTGAAGTCCCTGGTTGTAATTTAGACCTCCCTCACGCCTGGGACTGTATCTGTGAAAGCAACATTTGTTTTCTCGTGTCAAAATGTGGACAAAACTCTTGTATTTGGGACAGCTCAATTTTCGTTGGCCTTTTCCCCTAATCTCGTATGACCCAGGTACCTTGTCCGTCTGGTTAGGAGAGAGGCATCACTTTCTGAAGTGATGAGGGTAACTTTAAGTGCTAATTTATTTCCAAGCTAATTCGTTCCCATAGTGATTGTTACATGCATTTATGAAACTCCCATTTCTGTGGTATGTGGATGCTCTTTATAAGGGTTAGACTTAAGAGCAAACATTTCTCAAATGATTAATCCCCAAGTAATTTAAACAATGGAAACAGGCTTCATATGGGGTTCCCCCCGCTCCTGTCCACGCATCATTAGTAGCACTGTCAGTTCTTGGGCAGAGGTAAATGTGTGTAGCAGGATATTGGCCAGGTGTGTTATTGAGGCATTTTGGGGGGCACTGGTCATAAATCACTGTCAGATCTCTAGCTGGATCTTAGTCTGTTCCAGTTTGGCAATATCTGTGATCCCGGGGTCTGCTTGTTTTGGATAAGTTTATAGGAATCATAGGAACACAGGGCTGGAAGGGACTTTGAGGGGCAGGACCAAGTAAACCTAGACCAGCCCTGGCCGGTGTTTGTCCAATCCCTTCTTAAAAACCTCCAAATACAGGGATTCCGCAACCTCCTGGTGGAAGCCAATTCCAGAGCTAACCTATCTTTATAGTTAGAAAGTTTTCCCTAATATCTAAGCTAAATATTCCTTGATGCAGATTAAGCCACCACTCCTTGTCCTGCCTTCAGTGAACATGGAGAACAATTGATCAGCGACCTCTTTCTAACATCCCTTAACATATTTGAAGACTGTGATCATTCCCCCACCTTCAGTCTTGGTTTCTCAAGACTAAACACGCCGGTTTCTTTCATCCTTTCCTCAGAGGTCATGTTTGAGGATAATGAGGTAGCTTTGTGGTTGTTTACTGCTTCAGCTGCATTCTGAATAGGTAGCGAGCAGAGCGCTGCATTTGCCAAGGCCAGAGAAAAGCAGGTTGCGGTAATTGAGACAGGAGAGTTTAGCTGCGCGCATGGCTAGGAAAGGGGTTAGCCGTGTTCTACAGAAAGACAATGCAAGATGTAACCACAGCCCGGCTGTGGGGACCTAGGGAGAGGTCGATGTTCTGGCGGACGCTCAACTTATGGGCCTGAGAAACAGATGGAATTGTTGATGGAAAAAGGGGGTAGGGTGGAAGGCTTGGGGGAAATATCCATGAGGAACTGGCAAAGAGAGAGGCTGAGATTTGAGTTTGGACATTAGGAAACACATATGGAGTGGCGTGGTAGAATTGTGAGTCATCAGCCTAGGGAGTTGAAATGATTTGTGGATGACATTGCCCAGAGGTAAGGGGGCAAAGAACACAGCCCTATGGAACCCCCCTAGAAAGTTGGAGTGGGGGGTCAAGGAGGATGCTCCCAGTGACATGCTGAAGGAATGATTAGAGCGGTAGGAGGAGAACCAGGAGAGGACAAGGGAAGATGAGATTTCAAGGACAACACTGTCAGTGGCGTCAAGGAGGAAGAGGACAGAGGACTGGTTCTGAGCTTTGGCTAGGGAGAGATCACTAGAGACTTTGGCAAAAGCAATCGCAGTGATGTGCCCCAAATCTCTGCCGTCCTGAAACCTTCCCTTCCCACCAGACCATCCCTGCACTCTCCAACTTTTTCCCTCCCAATATCCCCAGTGCCCCCCATTCCCAGATAACCTGGATCGCCTCCCCAAGCAATGCTGGGCCCTCCACCCACTTTTCCCCATTCTCATCTCCCACTCCCCCAGTCCACCCCACTACTAGTTCCCATGAGCTCCTATTCCTGGCTCCCTCCCTCTCTCTTCCTTCCACTGTACCAACCTTCCCTGATTCCCTATTGTCCTAATCTTCCACTCACCCTCCCCTTCCTCCCACTGCTTTCAGCCCTCCCTGCTTTGTGGCATGTCAGGAGTACCAGCTCTCCGTCATCTTCTCCCTTCCCACTGCTCTTTGCTCGCTATTTTCCCAAGCATAATTAGTTCTGTACAATTAGATACATCCCGGTTCATTTTCATTGTGTGTTAAGTCCTCCTGCTGATCATGTGTTGCCAAGAAAACTCCAAAGAGTCTATTCTCTCTGTTTCCATAGAGAATTGATGCAACTCTCAATAATAATAATAATTGTTTGGCATGTAAATCATCCAGCTATCATTGGGAGATCGAGGTGTTTCAGTGTTAAAGGTAAAATTGGCAAAGTGTGGGCCTTAAATCATGGTGTGGATGTGCTGTGTTAAACCACTAAAGCCATATTCCAGACCATAGTTTCAGAGGACCTTTGTAGAAACAGTGAATTTCTATTAGGATTCAAATAAACGAGAAATGCAATAAACTTTGCAAACAGTAATGTACTATACGCGGAATAGAAGGAAACAATCAGGCATTTCATCAGACTTTAAAATGTTAAGTCTGTTGCCAGAATTTTGGGGATTTACTGAACTGCTTGTATCCTGGTGGACATTCTTCCCCTCCATGATTCTAACACTGCTGGCAAAATCAATCCACTGTGTATTGATAGAGCTCTTTCATAGGAAAAGGAAAGTCGTTTTGTAATGTGTGCATGCTGTTTCATATTGTAAAAGTGTCCTTTTATTCCTTGGTTGCGATTGTGACTGTAGCAAAAGAGAAATTTCAATGTGCCATCTAGCGTGTATCAGAAAAAATCTGTAAGAAGAGCCATTGTAGTATCAAGATATATTTGAGATGTATCCTTTTTTGTTTGCTTTGGATCTGATTGCATGAATTATGAGAGAAGAGGAGGATGTGCAATGTTTTGTACATAAAAATGTGCTCCAGGTAATTTTTGACTGTTAGTAGCAGGGTCATAGCAAATAATTTGCACTTTGTACGTATGTTGGATCTACTGTTCCTTGATCTAAATTAATGTGTATGTAGTCTCCTAAAGTTCACACCCAAGATGCTCTTTAGTGTACTGTACTTATTAAAAACGAAGCAACCCATCTTCTTTTTCGGTTGATTTTAATTTTGAATCCATCATACTGTTAACGTATGTACTATTAACAAAAAATTTTTTGTCTCAGAATTTCCTAAAGGTTTATAAATGTTTAACAGTAGTTTAGTGACAGAAGACCCTGTGGATCTGAGAAACTGTTCAGACTGTAGAAGTGACAAAGAGTCCTGTGGCACCTTAAAGACTAACTGAAGGTGTTTAGTTAGTCTTTAAGGTGCCACAGGACTCTTTGTCACTTCTGCAATTCCAGACTAACACGGCTACCCCTCTGATTCTGTTCAGACTGTGGAACTTGACTGAAAATAAGGAAAACAGTTGGAAAGCAGAAGTCAAAGGCACTGTAGGTCATAAAGCAAACTAAAATTCCTTCACATAGCTCACATGTGTTGGAATTTGTTGTCCAGAATTATGAAGCATTCTACAGAGGGGATTGTGCAATTTGTGATTGTGTAATGTTCCTAACAAGGCTAAAAATGGAAAAGGGCAGCCTTACAGGGCAGGCGTATTGAAGGCAAAAGATTATGTGGTGGCTCTGCTTTATTTTTAATTATTGAAGGAAGTGAATTGTTTTTAAATAGTGAACATTTGAAGTCATTACAGATTAAATATCTGCAATAACCGTTGGCAAGAAAAATATGGGACTGAAAATATAAAAGATCAAACATCAATGTTGTTGTGTGTGCAAATTGTGAGAAGTTTCAGTAACAGTAGCTTCAGGTTTGTAACAAGTCCCTTTTTTGCTCTGTGTATTTGAGAGGCGATTAGTTTTTTCTGTTTAATGATAGCTCCACTTACGGACTGCAGTGTGATTTGCACGCTGCATAATATGGTGTTACTGCAAGGCAAAAACCTTCCTCTTCTACTAAAAACTATATATTACTGGCACTGAACATAGAACCCTGGACTCACTTTATGCTTGAGCGGATAAAGGATGATAGGTTCATGTTTATTCTGACTAGCTTTTAAGAACGACAAATGGAAAAGCATCCTTTTCTCCTGCTTTATTAGTTTGATAGAATATACTGCACAGATTTGTTTTGCTGATGTAATTTTCATATGTATAATGTATATATTATTATTTTTAGAAAGGCCTTCCATTGTGGAGCACAGAAAGGAGCAAAGCAGACCGAAAAAAGGAAGTTCAGAAAAGGTAAGAAGCAGAAACAACAAAGCGGGTTTCAATTTCTGCCAAGCCCACTGAAACCCCTCTGCAACAACTCCATTTTGTTTGTAATGACTCCGGGGACGCTCAAAGTCCAGCCTGAGAATCAGTGCAGTCTGGTGGTACCTCCAGTTTCCTATATATTTTCTTCTAGATATATTATTGATATATGAGGAGCCTAATAATTTTAACCAGCCAAGACTCCAGAAGTTTCATTCTGATCTAATTTACATCAGTTGAACGCCATTGGTTTCAGTGGAGTTCTGCCTCTTTTGACATTGGTTTGAGATCAGAACTGGGCCCTAGCTCTGCTATTCCCCTCTAAAGGAGCTGTAAGAGTGTGTGTGTGTGTGTGTTTGTGTGTGTGTGTGTAAAGTAACTTTTTTTAAAATCATATTATGATGTTATTCTGTACAGCCATCTGGAATTATTTCCCTATAACTGCAGGCTCAGAAGACAATGTTGATGAACTCAGTTGACAAGCATTTGGAAGATACGAGCTTAAGCAAATATTAGGGTTGTAAGGTGCTCATTTTGTGAAAATGAGTGCATAGATTGGACAGGTTGCCAAGATGGTCTTTGAAATAGCAAATTTCAGGTCCCCCTGTTTTAATGCCACTTTCCTTCTTTTTCATCACACTTTTCTGAATCCCAGCTTTCTCCAAGAAAAATCTGTTTCTGCTATTGCAGCCAAATAATCCGTATCAGAAAGGAGTTGTCGGGCTAGGAGTTTATTGAAGCACAGATCAGCACAACTGGGGGCAGGGCTGATGTGGGTGATAACCTATTCGCCACTATCAAATGGCGGAGGAACGTGTAAACCCGGCCCCACCACACCTCTCTGTAACCCACTGAAATTAGAGGTAGGGCACTTACAATCAGCCAGTGGAGCTTGTTCCCCTACTCTTGGCCCTCTCTGGAGTGGTCCATAAACTTTACTGTTCCTCACTGAGATTCCCCGCCATTCGTGGGGTTCTGCTTTACACACTGGACTTGACAGCAGAACAGACCCTGGGTTTGGAGTTCCATTTTATCCTCTCCTTCCCATCATGGTCTTTCTTGTAACTTGAGGATAAATTCCTTCTTGTTCTCTTGTGTTTCTCTCTCCCGAGTGACGGAAATCCACGTATCCGGCACATCGCCCTCAGTCTTAAGCGCTGCTAAATGTTATCACCCTCTTCCCTTTGATCCCAGTTGTGCTATATGTCGGCATAGCCTTGTGCTGAAGCCACATTGTTGCATGGAGACCTCAGGGAAGAATTCCTTGCTATAGTTCTCCAGCACAGAGGGGAGCCCAGCTGCACCCCTTTAGGGGGTGTATTATACACTCAATTTCCCCACCTGTGTGGTCAGCCAGCTGCGCTCACCCCAGTGCAGGAGGGCATGTTCCACACCCCTTCTCCTCTTTTGTGTCCTATTTATGGACTGCAGTTGTGCCTGGCTGCTGAACAGAGGCCCAAGGGGTATGGATTCCCCCAGTGTCGCATCAGAAACCAATTCCTTTGTGTTTATTGCTTCCTCCCTAGATACAGATACAGAATGCACAAAAGTGGCCACAATACAGAGTCTTGTGACATGCTGTTCCTTCTGGGTTTTTTTCTCATTTATCTTAACCTCTTGTGCAATCTCCCTTATACTCTCCAAACTCAGAATCGGAAAGGCCTAGCCAAACATGCAGCTTCCTTTCAGTTTGGCATGTTCTCGGGATGTGTCTTAGAAAATTGCAGCAAGGATCAACCTTTAGAAAGGCGTGCGATAAGAGTGCGCATACATTCCTGGTCTAAATTGTTCTGTGGTATAGAATTAGGTCAGGCACACCCATTGTAAGTGTGTATTTCCTGCTTAACTCATGTTTCTCAGCCTAGTTCCATATGGAAATTTCTTTGCGGATTTAAAGGGACGCTGTCACCTTAAAACTAAGCTTCTGCAGCCCGAAACCCCCAGACCCAGTGTTGACCTGTTTTCTCCCGCCCCGCAGAGAAACCCCAGTAGTTTAAGCACACTCTTTCCCAGAGCTCCAGTCCTGCGGGCACTCTGGTTTACAGCTTCTCTCTTCAGTAACACATAATAGTTGAAATACATAACACACCAGCTTTGTAAAGGTTTCGAAAGTAATTACTGTTGGTTTTGGATGGCACGAGATACGCAGATCGAGACAAAATGATAAACCACCTATAGGCCCTTCCCTGCCTCAGTTTCCCCACCACTCTTGATCATTCTTTGGGGTTTGGTCAGAGTCCGGGACCCCACTCCTGCATATAGCTTCTAGAAATAATAGAGTGAGTTTGTCTCCTGCAGCCAGCTTCTTTTTGTCTCAGCTGATACCTCTGCTATGAAAACATGCCCCTCAGTACCTCTCTCTTGCCTCAAGTTTCCTTTAGTCTTTCTGAGCCCCTGCGCTATCACCGCTGTCTCTTTGGTCTCCTGTTTAGGGATTTTCCATTCTGCACTCCCTGCAGAAAAACTTGATCAAAGTGGTTTTCCAGTCCTGACACCCTTCTTTGCCTATCCATGGTTTGGCCAGAGCCTAATCGTTAAGTTTAACGACTTGTCTTTTTTCTGAAGCTTCTTCCAGACAGGATGGCTGACAGCAGGGACCTCACCAGCCCAAGGCTGACTCTGTGTTCATTGAGACATTCACTGATGGAACCATTTCATATAACTAAGGAGATTTCATAGCATGCATGTAGGCAGGTTCCCCAAATTGTCACACCAAGTCCAATCAAATGCACTAACTCCCTTGCAAGGTCACAGCCTAGATGTTCAAAAACTTGTTTTGGGTGCTGAACTTGAGACATTATGGGCCTGATTTTTAGAGATGCTCAGATGAAGACAGTGGAAGCTGAGGGTTTTCCACACCTCTGAAAATCAGGCCCTACCAGTTTCAGGTTGGGCCCGCAGAATCTGTGGCCACTTTTGGAAAGAGCTGTTAGTCTGGTACCTTTCACGAGCACTAAATCCGCTTACTTGTGTGGGAGGATGATGATGAGAAAGAAGGTGTCTGAAAGCCAACTTCTTATAAAAAGCCCATTCAGCAGGTTAAATAGAAAGTAAAAAAGCTATCTGTGTCATATTACATTTATTGCAAGTTCTAGGTGTCTGGCACATCTAACTTTCTCTTCCATAACACTGGTTTCTAAGAAATTATGAGAGAGGATTGAATCATTTCAATCCAGGCGCTTGCAGAGTGCTGGAGATCATTATGTAGCTCATGGAATCTCTGATGTATATGTGTATTTAAATCTGGAGCAAAACTGACGGCAAGATTTGTTGGTTGGCTGATCACAAATATTCAGCTGAGGTTTGATCACAGCAGCTATTCGAGAGTTAGACCGTTATGATCAATAGGTACCAGTATTTCCTTGTCACTTATCATTGCTTAAATCTAGTGTATTTGGAAGGTTTGATGTAAATTTATAGCGTGTGAGGTCTTACCGGCAAACCCTCCTTGGGTAGACACATCTTATATCAGCCAAAAAGTTGTTGTTCTGTCACAGCTCACACCGGTTCCCCGAGACATACGCTATGCTGGCAAAGTCATTTTTATGTCAGTCTAAGTGTGTCTACACTGCCATAGCTATGGGGGTGTCAAAAAACCAAACAAAATGGCACTCCTAGCCAGAAGCTATGCCAGTATAGGTTTTATATGTAGTCCAGGCCTAAAAAATGTCTGATAAAGCTTTGTGATCTTAATGGATCTATTTTTAAATATATGCTGTAGGTTTGTATCGAGATGAGTTACAAGCATTGCTGTGAATTTTTATGTAGTTTGACATGAAATGAAAGTCCGTTTTGCCATGGCGTTGGAAGGTTTATCGTGCGCTTTGCTGCACTTTGTGGATGTACATATTCAATCTGATTCCAGGCAGTGAGTCGCTAGAAACAGAGTTGCGTCATGTTGTGTTCATTGAAATGTGTTCCTTACTTGGTGATTAATTTTGTCGTGCAGCAGCATGAGTCTAGCCGAATTCTAGTAATTGGCGATAGGAGTTCTGTACAATGATACGATCTGTTAAATTCCTCCAACTAAAATGTCTGTACTTGGTCTCTCACGTTCCTGTGTATTCATTGGAGCCAGTCTTACTTGTCTAAAAATAATAGTTGCCAAGGAACTATTTTTTCCTCGTGAATATTACATGAAGCACAAGCAGCCTCTTTGCTAAAAATATGCAGAAATAAATATGGTGCTAAATTAGTGTTTGCATTTAGAAAAAATAATTAGGTGCCGCTTTTGTTAATCTCTAATTAGAAATGAAACGCTTCCGCTGATCTGCACTAATGACCGTCCTAAAACCCTTATTTCACCTTTGTGCTGCTCATTAAGACACTCCCTCTTGGTGCATTAAGACTGAAAAGCTCCCTCGCCATTATTTATGAGTAGCTGGTGGTTTCATTATCTAATATATTTTATTTACCAATTCTGTCGCTTGGTACGTGTTGTATCCTGTTTTACAGAACACACTTGGCGACGTTAGACTCTGATTGAGACAAAGGCAATACAACTAGATAATGGTGGAAGCTCCGGAAGTGGTAGACACCTCATTAGTGTAATCAGCGGAGGAAAGTTTTTGAAAAATCAGTGGGATGAAGGATCAGCGGGAGGGCTCCAAAAGCAAAGAGAGGGGAAAGTTTGGCTTGTATCGGGCATGACATGAAAGGGTCAAATTGAGAATGGGAGAAAGAGGCAAAGGGGAGCAACTGGGGGAGAGGATACAGTGGGGGCGGATGAAACGAGACAGATGTATGAGTAGAGCTTTATAAAGATAATGCCAAACAAAGTGAGCCTAATATGGAATAAGAAGAAACCAATGACTAGATGCGAGGAGGAGGGGTGATGGGCTCAGAATGGTAAAAGTGGAAGAGGGTGGTTTTTAGTGTGCACGGGAGGGAGGTTGTATTAGTTAAAGCAAGAGCTGAGGAAGGCCCGGACCAGGGTTTGGCCAACGTGGGACTGCTCGGTAATAATGCAGGAACACCGTATGCGATATGGTTATCGGGATAGTTACTGTGGGATTGTAGTGGGTTAAATATTGGGAGGTTTAACATACAGAAGCACTGGGTTAAATGAACAGGGTTGGGAAACCAATGGGAAGGCAACACAGTGGTTTGAGATAAGACATCTGGTAGTGCTCTGACTGGCGGGTCAGCGTGGTGGCGTCTGGCTGTTCTGAGCGGCGTGGATAGGGTGTGGGAATCCCAGGGGGCCTGTTGGGGCAGGGGTATGGCTAGGGGTCGGGGTAGACATGGAGCAGGTGGATTGGATAGAGGGTGGGGTCCTGGGGGGGGTGACTAGGAGTGGAGGTGGGATCTCTAGAGGGGGTGGTCAGGAGACAAGGAGCAGGGGGCTTAGATGGGCGGTTAAGGTGGGGAGGTCTCAGGAGGGGGCAGTCAGGGGACAAGGAGCAGGGCGGCTTAGATGGGAGTGGGGTTCTGGGGAGGCAGTTAGGGTTGGGGGAGGTCTCCAGTGGGGGCAATCAGGGGACAAGGAGTGGGGCGGGGGGGTTGGATGGGTCAGGAGTTGTGAGGAGGGCAGTTGGGGGTGGGAAGTGGGTAGAGGTTGGATAGAGGGCAGGGCCAGGCTGTTTGGGGAGGCACAGCCTTCCCTACCCAGCCTTCCACACAATTTTGAACCCCAGAGTGGCCCTCAAGCCAGAAAGTTTGCTCAGCCCTGCTCACAGGAGGGAGGGTTTCTGGGTGCTAGGAGGGACGGTTTGGTTGAGACTTGCCATCAGTGAATCCCCAATGGTCCTCTTCTCTCTCCTTGGAACCCCATTGCTGTTCCCAGTAGCTGTGGTCAAGCGCGCAGGAAGCAGAAAGCTCTCTACCTTCTGGTGCTTGGCAGGGATGGAATAGGAAAGAACTGCGGAGGTGAGAGGGAGCAGGCGTCAGGGGGGAGCTGGGACCCTTGCTAAGGGTCCAAAAGGATCGTCTAAAAATGGCTCTTCAGTTTGGCTGTAGGACAAGCTTCCTAATGGCAAGTGTAGCTCCATAATAGAACCTCTGTCAGGGAGACATTGGTGAGTCGTTCAAAATGAGATTAGATAAAACTCTCCATGGATTAGGGTAGGTAATATACCCTGATCTGAAATCACTGGAAAGGCACCCGTTGACCGGAATGGGCTTTGGATCCAGCCCTAGGTAGAGGGAGTTGAACTCAATGACTTGTGTGGTCTCTTCCAACCCTACTAGCCTGTGACCCTCTCTTACAGGACCTCTCTAAGGACCAGCAGTCGGCTTGCATTACAGAGGCCCATCATGAGTATTAACTGTGCCAGTGGGACTGACCAGTCAAGAACTGAAGAGTCCAGTCACTCTGCAGAGAATACAACTCCTCCAATCCAGGATCCAGAAGAAGCCAGCCTGGCCCTAAGCAGCCAAAGTCCTAGCCTTTCTGCAGTGCCCAAGAAGGATGGTAAGGATGATGGACACGTTTATGTTGTATCAACACATAGCTAAGGGAGACGTGGTTTCAAAGGTCCTTTGATTCCTGGGGAAGTGTGTCCTGGGATCCGGAAGGCAATTCAGGCTACCGAAGGATACGTTTTCAGATGAGTTTTGAAATGGCCTGCACTTGAGAGCGTTCAGAATTGCACGTACATGTGCCCTTACTTAGTTATTTGCACTGGCAAAATCTGTGCTAATCATGTCAGTAGGAAAGATGGGGTCGGGGATAGTGTTGTCTTGACGAGATGATCATGTCTTTTCCCCAGGCAGCTGGGAGGGAATCCACTGAAGCAGGCCCCAGTCTTTATCAGCCTATTCCTGACCCACTATGTATCTAATTCATATTCAAAGCTGCTTCTCAGTTAATATTTATCACGTAATGGACATGATCCAGTGAGATGTTGTGTTGACTGACTTCATTGGGAATCGAGGGTACTCGGCATCTCAAAAAACCAGGCCCATTCTTTACGTTTGTACCCCAAATATTGGTTGCTAATGGCACATGACCATAAGGCCCGGTGCATTTATACCCAAATGCCTGAGCTCTAACGATTTAGTGCTTCAGTCAACCCCTTATTGTGTGTGTGTCTCAGGAAGGAAATAACGTGCGTGTATTTAATATCCCCATTTAGAAGCAACTCTCAATTAAAACCAGTTATTAGCCGGAGCTATTCGATGCCGTTCTTAACGAAGCCACCCTTGTTTCAAACCTGCCCTTGCAGGGCTGGGTCAGGGTCATGTAGGATTACTTGGAAGCAATGGTACGACGGCCCTTTTGCACGCCACAAAATTATAACGTTGGTATCCACCTTAAACCCCACGTCCATTGAGAGAGCCCCTGTAATTGAGATAGGATGCACAATAATAAAGGCAGCTGGCCTTGTTTAGTTCGCCGGACCTTTACCACACAAACCACAGGGGAAGGTAATTAAACGAAACCAGCACAAGAAGGCTTGTGCGTCCTATCTCAAGTGACATCTCCAAAGTATCCTGAAACGTGCAGAATTGAGAAGATGATTTTGCTCCACCTTCAGCCCTTTGAGCGGTTGCATAAGAGAGGTATCTGTATATTTTTTCTCAGCGCCGTTTTAATTTTCATGCTCCTATTTTATCCACTTAAATATCCATGTTAAGCGAGTTCCCTAGAACGGTAGGGCAGTTTGGATCTGAATCTAGATCAGACATCAGGCCCATCTGTAGCATGAAGCTGTAGTATGGTGTTACGTGATATAATGTCCAGCAAAATGCTGTTCCATATATCGACATCCCTTTCCACCTCGGAGTGTTGATGTCCAGTCAGCAGCTCTTCCTTCTTGCATGACCCAAAGCTTCTCTATTTAATGGCTGGGTTTTAATATTAACGTATCCAGCAAATAGTGTTCATTCTCACAATATTTTTGTGTTGGGTTTAGATGCCGAATTCAGATACGCTTCTCGCCCAGCAAATCTCCAGTTCAGTACCATGCTCCCCACCCCTGAAGACACAACAGGTGCTAATGCCAAAGCTGGGAGTAAAAGACATCTAGACCATTTTGCTGCTCAAGAACGAAATGGAAACAGCGCTTCGGTCTCCACCAGTAGCTCACAATCTCAGGCCCCAGAGAAGGTGACTCTTGTCGTGGACGGCACGCGATTTGTTGTGAATCCGCAGATTTTCACGGCTCATCCTGACACCATGCTGGGAAGGTAGGGGGATTTCCAGAACTTTTAAGAGGTTTAAAATGGGACAATGCTTTCCAAAAGGGACTAGCGCGTGAGATCCAGCTCTCGTCAGCTAAGCGGGATCACACTGGTTCAGCACTGGGCTGGGAGACCTTGTAAATTAGAACCAGCCCTGCATAACATATTTTATTATGCAGATAGGTGACGTGATCATGAACTCATTAGCTTGATTACTACTAGCCAAAGTATATATATTCATTGCCACTTCACCATCCGTTTCCCTCCCTCAAGCTGGACCTCAGTGGGAGGCCATTTGTAGCCAAGAAGCATTTATCTGACCCAAGGTTGAATGCCAGCCTTCACAGAACAGTGACTGCTACCTCTCCCCTGTGGTGGAATGGTTCAGTTATGGACACAGAACTCTGCTACCGCAGGGTCTGTTTGAGATCACTGCTTTATTTTCTTGTGACGTTAAGGGATTTGGATTTGGGCCTCCGGCTGTAACAGAACTGTTTTGGATTGTTTTTAATGTCAGTGCACCATTCGGTCCACATTCTGAATGTCTTAAATATATTTCTGTATGTGTTTTAATCTTTCAGAATGTTTGGCGCAGGTAGAGAATATAACTTCACTCGGCCAAATGAAAAGGGAGAATATGAAATCGCGGAAGGAATTAGCTCCACTGTATTTCACACCGTGCTGGTGAGGGCACGTTTTTAGCTACGAAAACGGTTGTTCGTCGAGTTTGCAAAGCTGTGCTTCCTTCAAAGCAGCCGTGTGCCCTTTCAAATTTACGTTCCAGAGCTACTCCACGTTCAGATTATAAATCTTAATCTCCTCTCTCTTACGTGACTCAATCTGCCATCTCTGAACTTGTGTTTCCCTCCTTTCCCCTCCCTTTATACCCTTTCAGTTTCTCAACTCTGCCCTCATCCCACTTCTGTGTACGCTGCATGAATAATTCCTCTCTTGCACGGCAAAGCCGCCTTGTCTTTTTTTGCTAGCTAACAAAGTTATTCGTGACTGTCTGCCAGCAGAACGATAAACTAATTAAAAACAGTATTTCCAGGTTAGCCTGGGATTCTTTTTAAAAGAGAAACAACATCTTCCTCCTCTACCGTGTATTTACAGGATTATTACAAAACTGGAATCATTAACTGCCCCGATGGAATTTCTATCCCTGATCTCAGAGATACCTGCGATTACCTCTGTATCAACTTTGATTTCAACACAATCAAATGTCAAGACCTAAGTAAGTACAGGGGTGAGGAAATTAGCTAGACGTTAGGGCTTGATCCTACAAAGTGCTGAACGCTTTGGCCCCAATCCAGCAAAACATTTAATCTTGTGCTTTACTTTAAGCAGTTTGGTCCCAGTGGCACTACTCACGTGCTTAAAACTAAGCATGTGCTTAAGTGCTTTGTTGGACCAGGGCCAGAACGCTCCTCATCTTGCAAGATCCACGTTCTTGCTCTTCACTTTGTGTGTGATTGCAAATAATTGCAAGAATTTAAATACGTGGAGGGCTATTGCTGGGAATGGTGCTGTGATGAGGTAAAATTTTTGCGACCCTGTGTGGGCCTCAGTTTCCCTTACGCATTGCATCGTTAATGGGAGAAGGACCGTTCGCTCTCAGAGCGGGCTGAGACATTGGTATGAATGACACCTAGCTGTCTGAAATGAGTCATTGAAAAGGTCTGGCTGAGATTGATCCCTGGTGAATCTGAGAAGACAATAGCAAATCCAGTAACCAGGAGATTGACCCCTAGGCCAGGTCTACACGAGGGAGTTTTACAGCAGCATATCGTACCCTGTGCAGGAAGAGTGAGACCCTTTGGGGTCTGGCAAGCACACAAAGGGTTCTCTCCTACCGACCGTCCGAAACCTAGGGTGCCTACCGCCCAGCCTGCGGCTCTTGCGACAGATGCATGCATTTAAATTCACTGTAAGAATTCATCATCTTCTCTTCTTCAATCTCTGTTACGATTTTACTATATTGATTGGGTCTGGGCTCTTTCTCAGAAAATAACCATTCCTTGTAACGGCCCTAAAATTTAAATCGACTTTGTATGCTGTTTTTGCTATTGGCGGCATTGTGATCTGGGAAGTGGACTAGAGATACTGTTTGTGTGAATGTATGTTTTTAAGGTGGTGGTCAAAGGTGCCCAGGGCCTTGGGATGGGTACTCTGTAGTAGATATAATATCATGATCAATAAAGCACAGGGTTGGGATGTGTGCTACATGGAATAGTCCGATGGTGCCGTGGTTAAAGGGATTGGGAGTTGGGACTTATGGGCTCTCGCAGTAACTGAGTGTGGGCAAGCCATTGAGTCTACGCTTGAGTGCTTAAATTTATCCACAGGTACATAAATAAGTGGCCTGAGTAAACATAACTGCCGTTGACAGAGATCTGTGCACGGTCAACACCTCTGATGATCAGACCACCTTTATTTAGGGCCTTAATTATAGATTTACAGGAGGAGCCTTGTTTTGGAAACTTTTGGCCTTGATTTTTTTCTACCTCAGTTTCCCATCTGTAAAATGGGAACAACACTTACCTTACTGAGAGGTTGTGAGGCTTTATTCAGTAATGGTTATAAAGTGCTTTGAGGTGATCAGGATGAGCGCTATGGAAAGGCAAGCGGTGTTGGTTTTAAAACCATCTTAAGGAGGCATTCCCCCAGAAACATGCGTCCTAGTTCAACTTGACGTCCCTTTGGTGTAAAACAACCGTGGCGTATCAGTAATGCTTACTGATTTCTACTTGATTTGTCTCCTTTAAGGCGCTTTGTTGCACGAACTCTCGAATGATGGCGCTCACAAGCAGTTTGATAACTACCTGGAAGAGCTCATTCTGCCCATAATGGTGGGGAGCGCCAAGAAAGGTGAACGTGAATGCCACATTGTGGTGTTAACAGATGAAGACACAGTGGACTGGGACGAAGACCATCCGCCGCCAATGGGAGAGGAATACTCGCAAAGTAAGAACTGAGAATTGTTTTTTAAAACCATTTGTTGAATGAGGTGACAGCTTCCAGTGACTGGCTTTCTCCGGAGTTCTCATTGGTCCTGGGCAAGGACATTTCCTTGTATTGAAAAGACAATAATGGCTTGATTTTCAGGGGTCCTGATCACCTGTATCTCCCACTGGAGTTGTGTGGGTGGTCAGCATTTGGGAAGATCAGACTCTCGATGTTTATTTCAGACTGCTTGATTCGCTCCAGTTATTCTGCTGAGATTCCATTAGTGGGGATCAGGTGGCCATGGAGCGAGAGATTTCATCAAACACTTGTTAAAAATATTTATTTTAAAGCGCAGTTTTCTCATTAATATCCAGCGCAGTTGGCACAGCCAAGTGTTTAGCGTCGGCAGGGTCGGGCAGAATGTTTCTGCATGAGCCATATGGCAGATCTTGATTCCGACTTTTCGCTGTCAACGTCTGTAAGAGTTTTGTGAACATATAGAAAGCCAAATGCCCCCAATGAAAATCGGTTGGTTGGCTCTGCCACTAGATTTCTGGCTTCAGACAGAGACTTCCCTGCCGAAGAAAACCTTAAAAAAATGAGAACATTTATAGAAAATAGTATTTTTTCCTCCCGTGTATTTCCTCAGTTTTTGTCAGTGGACCCAACCACGTATCCCTCTTTCGCTCAAGATTCGCACTGATATTAATGGGAGCTTTGAAAGCAGGATTGCTCTCATAAATATTGGCGTTGGAATAAGTGTGTCCTTTCTTACTAGCTTATCTTCTTGTACATGCTAAGGGCCTTCCCACCTCCTAGGATCAGGCCTCATCTGCTTAATCCCACAGAAAACAATCTTATTTCTGTGGCATTATAGCCTCATAGAAGGGAGCCGGCTGTCATTGTAAACCTGAGACAGGTTTAGAATGACAACTTGAGAACAAGGAGCAGTCTCAGTTAAGAGCAGACGGGCTGTAATGTAGAAAAGGGAAATTATGTACTTGATCAAAATAACATTCTAGTCAGCAATACGAAGGAAGGATAATTATAAGGTGAACGGAGCTAAGTTTATAGGAAGCTATTGTGTATCTGACCGTTTTCCCGAGCGTGGGGACAGAGTCCTTCTTCAGTGATGGAAGTTGCATCGTCCTTGCTTAGGGTAACGTTAATCAAACAAAGGCACAAAACATTGGTATTTCCCACGTGCAGCTTCCTGGATAAAGACTTGTTCCGCTTATCAACACTAAAACTTGGCAAATGATCGGTGATATCCAACACCCTGTAGTGACAGGGAGAGAGCGGCCGACAACCAACCCTGTTTTAAGATGCGATGGGTTGTTTTTATTGCTTGAGATGCACTGCTTCACCCCGGCTTGCTGCAAGAAGATGCTATTTACATAAACTTCTCAGGGACAGATTCATTAGGTGAGATGTGATAGTCACTGAGTTGCAAAATGAATGTGACAAACACTGGGAGGGTATAACTAGTGAAAAGATAAGACAAAACAACCTCTCTCACACGCACGCACTAGCTTGTATCACTACCCACCTCACCAAGGAATTTGGGCCCTTCTGTTGCCTGATGATAGGTATTAAAAATAGTTCTAAAACCCCAAGGCTGACTTCCAGCAGCCAGACTGAAGGGCTGCCTCCAGGCATTGCCGGGTAAATATCCCAGTCGATACCAGTTACTAGATAGAGATGCATGTCTCGTAGTGACTAATGAATCACTTTGTTTCTCAAGTTCTTTACAGCTCCAAGCTGTACAGATTCTTCAAGTACATTGAGAATCGTGATGTTGCGAAAACCGTCTTAAAGGAGCGTAGGCTGAAAAATATTCGAATTGGTATTGAAGGTAAATTTTATTTCCTACACACCAGAAACCTTAGATAAGACACCAACACCACTGCTGCCAGTTTAAATACGCAGTCTCTGTGGGAGCCGGCAGAAGCTGAAGCTCTGTACTCAAGTCCTAACTCATTTTTGCAGGTCTACCTGTGGAATGAGACAATTTTCCACCTAGTGCTAGAGGACAAATTTGATGAGGTTCAACAAGGACAAGTGCAGAGTCCTGCAGTTAGGACGGAAGAATCCCATGCACTGCTACAGACTAGGGACCGAATGGCTCAGCAGCAGTTCTGCAGAAAAGGACCTAGGGGTGACAGTGGACGAGAGGGTGGACATGAGTCAACAGTGGGCTCTTGTTGCCAAGAAGGCTACCGGCATTTTGGGTTGTATAAGTAGGGGCATTGCCAGCAGGTCGAGGGACGAGATCGTTCCCCTCTATTTGACATTGGTGAGGCCTCATCTGGAGTCCTGTGTCTAGTTTTGGAGCCCGCACTACAAGAAGGATGTGGAGAAATTGGAAAGAGTCCAGAGAAGGGAAAATTGGAAAGAGTCCAGAGAAGGGCAACAAAAATGATTAGGGGGCTGGAGTACATGACTTATGAGGAGAGGCTGAGGGAACTGGGATTGTTTAGTCTGCAGAAGAGAAGAGTGAGAGGAGATTTTATAGCTGCTTTTAACTACCTGAAAGGGGGTTCCAAAGAGGATGGATCTAGACTGTTCTCAGTGGTGGTAGATGACAGAACAAGGAGCAATGGTCTCAAGTTGCAGTGGGGGAGGTCTAGGTTGGATATTAGGAAAATCTTTTTCCCTAGGAGGGTGGTGAAGCACTGGAATGGGTTCCCTAGGGAGGTGGTGGAATCTCCTTCCTTAGAGGTTTTTAAGGTCTGGCTTGACAAAGCCCTGGCTGGGATGATTTAGTTGGGGATTGGTCCTGCTTTGTGCAGCAGGTTGGACTAGAACCTCCTGAGGTCCTTTCCAACCCTGATATTCTATGAGTTGGCTCAGCAAAGCCCTGCATTCTTATTCTCTGCGGTTCCTTTTGTTTGAGCAGGGCTGTGATGCCCGCAAGGGGTGGATTGAGACTGACAGGCGGGTTGTGTTTCAGGTTATCCCACGTGTAAAGAGAAGGTCAAGAGGAGACCCGGAGGCCGCTCAGAAGTTATATACAATTACGTGCAGCGGCCATTCATCCAGATGTCTTGGGAAAAGGAAGAAGGAAAGAGCCGTCACGTCGACTTCCAGTGTGTGAGAAGCAAATCTCTAACAAACCTGGTGGCCGTAGGCGAGGATGTTTCAGAAGACCAGGAACTTCTGAGGCATCATCCGCCCCAGGTAGACGAACTCGACAGGTTAAACGCGCCATTTTCACAACTGGCTCCTAACGATCTGCCGGATTAGTACGGACTAAGAGGTCTGCGGCTTCCCAGTAGCTCTCCTGTGTCGGGAAACTTCTCAGCATCGTATCATCCCAGGACATGGGACACGCTCTCTTGCAAGGTGTTTTATCCTTGTCGGCGCTCTTATTATAGTGAACTATTTCAAGCATGTTAATAATGAGCTCTGGTCCCTAAATCTAACGGTGCAATTGCAAGCTCCATCTCGGCAAGCAGGAAGGGGCGGAGGCTCTTGGTGGCCGGAGGCTTTGCGATTTCCCCAGGTGCCTGCACCCACGTGGAGTGGAGGCGACTGAGCTTTACTTAAAGAACAGAGTGTTTAAAAAACCACACGAGAAGGGGAATTCCGTGACTCTTAGCATGGAAAGAGAATTGTATTGTAGACGCTGGCCTTTGTTTTAACGTCATCGCTCAGTTACAACCGTGCAAGACGGATTCTGCTTTTCCATCCAAGCACAGAGGTGACACTTGTCTCAGGAAAACCCCAAGTGTGGAGGAATCTGGCTTTGCATCCAGCATGTATATACTACTGTACTCCAGAAAGGTGGCGTTAGTATAACGAGTAGCATTCGGCTGTTCGCAGGCAAATGCTCATTTACAGTTCTGTGCGAGACAATCTCCTCTTTTTATGAAGGAGAAGGTTGTGCTGTTGAGCTTAACCAGAGTTAAGGGGGTGCGGAATGGAAACAAATCTAGATCATATTTTACCCAATAAATCAGTCTGACTTAGCCTGTTAAATGTGTGAAGCTCCTTTAGCGATGGCTCTGTAGCCGAAGAACTAGAGTTTCTCGCTGCACACGCGTGCTAAGCCTGAGTCTCTCAGCACAACCATGCAAACTGAATTTACGTTGGCAGAACCCGTAGGTAGTTTTGGCTTCCTCTTTCGTAATTGCTGTGGCTATTGGTTTAAAACTCCCATTGGCGTCGAGGGGTGCACCCCACACGCAGCTGATTGCAGAATTTGGGCGGCTGGGCAGATTTCCAGGCAAACTCCTTCCTGTTTGCAACTGATTTGGGTAATTTTATTCTGTCAAACAGGCAAAAGACAGAGGGCGGGAGGAGAATTTAAGCAGCATTTTCTGTACACACACCACAGTCAGAACAGCTGTGTCAGGAAGTTAAATCCAAATTCTGCCCATCGAAATAACCACACCTACTGTTAATTGTGGTTGAAACTCACACCACTCTCATATGTGCATGCCTACAAAAACGGAGCCCAGCTTCTTAAAAATCAGCCCCTAAAAAAAGCACCCACTTCCAGCTTGCTTCTTTCCTCGTCTGCCCCCACCTCCCAAACCACTGTTTAGGGAAAGCAGAGCATTTTTCCAAGTATATTTTCCCTCTGTCCGTTTGCAGGTTGTAAACTAGACTCTCTTGCTGCTAAAGGCATCGTTGGGTGTTTTTTCTCACCATATTTAACTTGATAATATTAAGCACAAATTGTCTTATGAATATACAAACGCTGCTATGGTTTAAAAAGAGACAAGTACTTGCTGATGTGTATCTAGTTTCCATGTGTATCTGTGCTCGACTATCTCCGAGACCAGGTTCCCTTTGTTTGCAGTGGCTCTTTCTCAGCCTCAAAAGAACAGCAAACAGATTTCCTCTCCTTACAAGTGCCTACGGGAAGGAGATTTTCAAAACTGCCTACCGAAAGTCGCTAGGCTGTGTGCGCCTACATCCCGTTAGATGCTTTTGAAAAGCTCCTTCTAACTGTTTAGGGCAGGGCAGAAAAGTGTCCTTAACCCTTGCCTGGCAGGTCAATAGACATTTTATGCAATCGCTTTTTACTGTTGGTTTTAATTTATTTCTGTTAAATACTGGAAGACTTTACATGGCACGGGAGAAAAATCTGCCTGCTGGAATGCCCGATTGAGCCCTTTCCTCGAGTTGGTGGGAGGGGCTTCCATGAGGAGACCCGCTGACTTCACTGAGAGCGCTCACCCGTGTGATTACAGGGTTTGCAGTTTGGCCTTACGGGTTGTATGTTGTTTGTTTATCGCTTCGGTTTTAAGTAAATTAGATTAATCCTGGAGAGCTGGTCTGGAAGTGGAGTTTACATATTTCTGTCAACACACACACAGGGCCCTCCAATCCCCTTGTCCGCATTGGAGCATCAGGGGTTGAGTACTGGGCCCCTGAACACCTTCCTCGGGGCTAGATTCAATGGGCGTCAAAGGCACTCAGCCCTTGGTACGACCAAGTCCTCGTGTGTTGGGGGTATGGAATACCTCTCATTAAGAACGGGTTTGCATAAACCATTCTGTTCACACCCAATTGTCTCGTTTACCAGATCCGTTTTTGGAGCTCCTTAAATATTTGGAGTGTTGTAAAGCAAATTCCACTGGAACACCATTTTAAACTCGGTCAAGGTGACATTGAATGTCACCGGCCGTTCAGATACGTTTCTTGTGGTTTATATTTGGTTCAGTGTGTTTGGTGTGTAGAGGATCCTGTGGTTGTAAGGTTTCTTTTCTGTAATAAAATGTTGCAATGTACAGGCCGCCTCTGTTTTCTCTAGTAAGCAAACGTGAACTTTGAACGACCGAGCTGCCCATTGAGCCTGCAGCTTTCCTGTTGCCCTTGAGGTGCTTTCGACTGCCAATTCTGGTCCTTTCAAGACCCTGCTCACCCTTTATACAGCCCTGAAGAGCCCCCTGTCCCTTTTCCTCTGCTTTCCTCTCAGCAGAGGGGAATGTTATAACCACTGTTCTCCTAGCCAAGGAAGGTGGAATGAACTTGCGGACCCTGTCAGTGGAATGCCTTTGCCTGCGAGGGTAAGAAGAGGGGCCTTTCCTTTCCGCCAAGGGCTAAGCCAGGACACAAGCAGCTCGTACCCTTAAGCAACCGACCATGACTGCTTGTCACACCTGTTTGGAGAGAGTTTCCCAGGGTAAGCTCTGAAGGGGCAGAGAGGGGGGCACCATCAGGGGAGGGGGGCTGCAGGTCGGGAGTGAGGGGCACCGTCAGGGTGCGGGGGGTGGGGGGCTGTTGTACACAGGAATAGATTGCGGTTCAAATAATGAATTGGTGGTGTGGCTAACGGGGCAGTACGCCTAATGCCTGTGGACATCTTGCACTGTGCAGTCTCAGAAATATTTAGGCAAATGAAATGAGTAAAATGAGTTGAATTTTTTCTTGTTTGTCTCAGCGATGTTGTTCAGTGGTGCGTTCACTTGCGTGTCAGGAGGCAGAGCTTTGAAATAGTTGTAGGAGAGAAGAGTGATTCTGGGATTGGGACTCTTTTCTTTTAGCCTGTTTTCTCAGATACTAACACTGTAAAAGTCCCTCTAGTCGTCTTGTTCATGTGACGTATTCCTGTGGGTGGCGCGGCTGCTTGTATGATTTTCAGAACAGTCCGGTGAGTGAACTGACGATCTTCCCTTTTGCAAAATTGCTTTTTCTACGGCATCTGTGCTGAAAACAATCCCAGGTACCCCTGAAAACCCCCTAAATAAACCTGGCGATTGTGAGGGGGAGAAATATCCCTCCTAGCCCTGAGCACAGTGTCCACGGTGGTCAAAAAAAGCTTTTGTTTCAGGGGCGAATCTCCCCAGCTTGAGCTGACCCACTAGCTGGCCCACTTGGAGTGTGGGTGGGAGCTGGAGAGTTGCTGAGGCTGTGTAGCGGGGTGACCAGCTATAAGTGACCTTATAAGGGGGCAGTGGGCCAGGAGCAAACAGTCTCTCTCTAGCCTTTGGAGAGGGAGGACCTGGCTGCTGGAGCTAAGCAGGGTACCGGGAGTAGGGCAGGGCTGGGGAAGGATAGAGGAGCTGCGGAGCTCTGACCTGAAACCCCCTCAGGCTGCGGGGCCTAGTCTACGGCCAGATAGGTACTGGGGGGTGCAGGAGGCAGCCCCGAGGGTAGGCAGAGGCAGCAGGCGAACCCCCCCTTGCTGGTGATGAGTGGCAATGATATTGCAGTCTGCCCCAGAGAACAGGGGCAAGGGGTGACTGGCAGTTGCCTAGACTGAGGCAAGGTGGGGATAGGGGGTGGGGGTTCCTCAGGGAGGGGAGACCCTGAGATCTGTGGGGGTACTGCAGGGGTGCAGCACCCCAGGTGAGAGGGGTCCTGCACCTCCACCCTTCTTGTGCAGCGTGGCTGCTCTCGCTAGGCTAATTCCTGTTGCGATAACTCGTCCTAGCACAGCAGT
Source organism: Dermatemys mawii (assembly GCA_007922305.1). Taxonomy (NCBI): domain Eukaryota; kingdom Metazoa; phylum Chordata; order Testudines; family Dermatemydidae; genus Dermatemys; species Dermatemys mawii. The sequence goes on from ML677412.1 coordinate 1,393,603, forward strand.
GAGGACAAGCCTTTAGTTTCAACCCCCGGCTGTGGGAACTGTCTGTTGTCATAGGCTACTGGAAAACCTGAGGAACCCCCCACAACGGGGCTCCTCTGGCCTGTGGCAGGTCCCTGTAGCATCTAAGGCGTGTCAGGATCCTTTTCAACGAAGGCAGCTGTGTGAAAGTATTTAAAACCAATATCTCTCCTATTAAAATGAGAGAGTGTTCTTATGTTTTTCTGATAGGTCTGTGTGGGACCCTGCCAAGGCTCTGTTGTGCCATCCCCCGTGATACTAATCGCACAGAGAACTTCCCTATCGACACACAAGTGACACACGAGTGCCTTGATGGCTTTGCTAAAATCTCGGACAAGTCAGACGCTGTCGTTTGCCTTTCAAACTCAGCGTGGTCGACCATGGGAGAGCTTTGTGGTCGTAAGTATTTTATTGTCTCTGGAACAAATTTCCTCGGGCCACCCTTCACGGATGGGAATGTCAGACTTTTCCCCCACTGAATAGGTCTACTCCAAATTAGCTTTAATAACTAGTTTCGAGTTCCTTGCTGGATCAGTGACAAGATACAATTAACCTGCTTATTCAAGAATCTTGTTGCAAAGGAATCCGGGAACATCCATGGGTGAGACGACTTGTGCTTGATTCAGGAATGTGTGGTTGAGATGGACAGGGGTGGGAAGTGATGTTTATTTGAGTTTTGAGTGCACAGAAATAGAGGGGGATGCCTCCATCCTCGGGCAGTTTTGAAATGTGAAATAAAGCTGTGTCAGAAATGATTTACCTGCAGAGTACCACTTGTATTACAGTATTGCATAAAGGTCCCAGCCAATGGGAGCTGCGAGAGGTGATGACTGCAGGGGAACCATGCAGAGCCGCTTGTGCGCTTCCGCCTAGGAGCTGGACCTGCTGCTGGCCACTTCCGGGATGCCGCATGGTCCGCGGAGCCAGGACAGGCAGGAAGCTGCCTTAGCACCCCTGGTGCACCGATGACAGGGAGCTGCCTCAGGTAAGCCCGTGCCGCAACGCCCTGCCACAGCCCTGAGGCCCCCCCCCCAATCCCAGAGTCCATTCCTGCACCCCAAACCCCTCAACCCTCACCTCAGCCCAGATCCTGCACCCCCAGCCCAGGTCCCTGACTCCCTTCCACACTCCAATCCCCTGCCCCAGTCCTGAGCCCTCCCCAAACCCAGAGCCCCCTCCTGCACTCCAAAGCCCTCATCCCTGGCCCCACCACAGAGCCTTCACCTTCAGCCCAGAGCCCTGACTCCCTTCCATGCTCCACGCAAACCCAGAGCCCCCTCCTGCACCCCAAAGCCCTCATCCCCGGCCCCACCCCTGAGCCTGCACCTCCGAGGCTCAGAGCCCTGACTGCCTCCTGCACCCTAACCCCGGAGCCCCTCCCCACACATCCTAAACCCCTCATCCCCAGCTCCGTTGGGTCACAGGCATCAACAATTTTCTTCAACTGGGTGGCCAGAAATAAAGATTGAAAAGCACTGACCTACAGAACTCTACATCCAGATTAACCAGGAGATGCAACAAATGAAGCAAACAAATGGGTGAAGGTGGCGGGGAGGAAGGGCCCCATGTTTTCATGTAGATTAGCTGCGTGCAGTGTGGCTGGCCTTGTTTCTGGCTTGTATTAAATAGCAGGGTTCTCAGAGCACTAGAGCAGAAAGAGGGTTTTTTAGACTCGTGGTTATGAATCTTTTCAGGAAGCCTGTCTGAGAGGTAAGGAAGGAAGCCTGGAGGTTCTCTAGGAGACGTGGCAATGAAGGTTGGGTGTGTTGGTAGAGCTCAGCTGGTCGTTGACATCATGAGATGAGACATCTGGTAGGTAAGGCAGGGCTGTGATGAGATGTGCTTTGAAAGTGAGGATACGAAGCTTATTTTTGAGGTGGTAAAGAAGAGAGTCCTGGGGGAGGGATGCACAGAACAGGGCTTGAGAGAGCCTGAAAAAAAAGCCAAGTCCATAGAGAAGAAGACACGGGCCTGGATGAGAGCTTTGGCCGTCTGCACTGAGAAAAGCTGGATCTCGGAGAAGTTCAGAAGGGAAAATGGCAAGATTTGGATATAGCCGGGATATGAGGGTCCATAGAAAGGGCTGAGTCAAAACTAACGCCCAGATGACAGGTATGAGCAGCTGAGAGGAGGAAGATTTTGTTCAGTCAGTGGTGACCGAGGATGTGGAGAAGGAAAGATTTCCGAGGGAACGCGAGCTCTGTTTTCACCATGTGCAGTTCAAGCTATTGGCAGGGAATCCAAATGGGAGTTCTGTGAGTTGTCAATGTAATGATGGCACCCAAAGCTGTGAGAGCAGATCGGATCCCAGAGACAGGGTGCACCAAGAAGAGAACCCTGGCAGATTCTTGCTGATGGGGCAGAGGGTGAGGAGCTATTGGAGGATCCACCAAACTAGACTTAAAGTATGAGACGGAAGAGTCCGGAGAAAGACAGTGAGAGGATGGAGTAAGAAAAGCCCGCAGATGATGAGATTTAAAGAAGTAGAAATGCTTGATGGTGTCCAAGTCATTAAGAGGTCAAGGAGAATGGGGTGGGGTAGAGGCCCTGGGAATTGTGTGAGTCTTCAATAAAATGGAGAAGATGGACACAGACCGGAGAGGGTCACAAGGTTCGAGCTGAAGAAGACGACAACCGTGCCGGGTTGTAAACAGACTGTCCCGTTAGAACTGGAGCCGAGGAGCAGGGGGGAAATCTGCCTGTCTCTATCTACGTGCTTTAATCTACCAATGCCTTTCTCTCTTTGCTCCTGCCTTTTCTTGTTTACTTCTTAGTTCCTATCACCCGCTGTTTGGAGCAGCACCCAGTTAACTTTGTCCAATTTTCTTGCCTCTCTTCCTTAAAAATAATTTCCCTTCCCCTATATATTTTGTGAAGTGTCCTCCTATAATGCTCATATGCTCTTCTGTGGTGGTGGTGCTGCTGCTGCCTCTAAACCATAAACTTTTGGGGCAGGATACCTGTTACCTGTTTGGTACCCTCACTTATGGTACAGAGCTGTGCACACCTAGTGTATCTGTTTTTTAAAAATGTGTGTGTACGTGTGTGTGTGTACATAAATAGGAAGCTAAAAATACAATTTTTAGACCTATTTTTATAGCTAAATCTTTCAGACCCCGTGTCTCTTTCTTCCTAGCTCTCTGTGGTGCCCCACCAAGGATCAAATCTGCTGCCTTAAATAAGGAAGATGAGTTGAAGAATTATCATCCTACTGGGACCACTGTGAGCTACGTCTGTCGTCCAGGATACGAGGGGACCGAACTGAGACTTGTCATGATTGTCTTGAGAATTTACCATGGTCAGAAGCCCCTGAGTTCTGCCGAGGTGAGTGTCTCTTTTTGTCACTTTTCTCTCTCCACTGAGCGAGTGGCCCTCTGTGAGCAGCGAAGAGTTTGTGTTCAGCAGCTGGTTCACATTTCAGCACCGGTGTGTCAGTTTTAATTTGAAAAACCCTTTTTGTCAGGTTTTGATGTTAAATTTCAATTGAGCTTTAAATGGAGAGAGAAAGCCACGTGAGCAGTATCGAATGTTAGACAGCGCTTGCAGTAGTTAAACTTTACCCATCATGACGGTGCCCCTCACTCCCAACCCGCAGCCCCCCCACCCTGACGACGCCCCTCACTCCTGACGCACAGCCCACCGTCGCATCCTTCTGGTGCCCCTCAGTCCCGACGCGCAGCCCATGCTAACCGAGACGATGTCCCGCACTCCCGACCCAGCCCCACCTCCGCCGACATGACCCTCACTCCTGATCCACGGTGCCCCTCACTCCCGACCCGCAGCCCCAACCCACACCGTACTGGTGCCCTTCTCTCCTGACTTGCAGCCCCTCTTGCATCTTGATAGTGCCCCTCACTCCCAACCTGCAGCCCCAAACCACACCATACTGGTGCCCTTCACTCCCAACCCACAGCCCCCCATCCTGACAGTGCCCCTCACTCCTGACCCACAGTCCCGACCCACACCATACCGCTGCCCGTCACTCCCAACCTGCAGCTCCCTCTCACCCGATGGTGCCCCTCACTCCCGACCCGCAGCCCCATATCATAACATTGCCCCTCACTCCCAGCGCACAGCCCCCTCTCACTGAGATGGTGCCCCTCACTCCCGACCCGCAGCCCCCGCATCCTGATGGTGCCCCCTCTCCTGACCTGCAGCCCCCTTTCACTGAGACGGTGCCCCTCACTCCTGACCCGCAACCCCGCACCACACCGTACTGGTGCCCCTCACTCCCGACCCGCAGAATCATGACGGTACCCCTCACTCCCGTCACACAGTTCCCCCCCCCCCTCGCCCACCCCAAATTTCATTATCCAGTTATTTTTAGTCCCTCATGGCTGGCCTGGGAATCTTTGGCCCAGGACCTTGACTGAGCAGTGCAGTTTTATAACCGAGTGTTAGAGGCACTCCCAAATCATTAATATAGATCGGTGATGTGGATCTGGTGTATGTATTTGTAGTGTATACGGGCATATATGTCTAGTCTGTATGTGTACATAGAACAGCACTTTATAGGCACCTATACCAATTCTTTTCCAGGCTGGGGGTGTAATTTGACCCTTGTGGTACAGCATTTAGCAACCGACTTTGATTAGAGAATTACAGTTACCATCTGGATTGTTAGTAGTTGTAGGCTGAGTGTTGTGATATACTGGGAAGGGATTGTGATAATATGTCCCACAGTGCTAGGTATGTGAGAAGTAAAACAGGAATTTGGAATAGCGACACTACCACTGAGGTGTTTAGAGATAAATATATTGTCATAAGTTACTACCCAGTCCTGTCCGTCCAGGTTCTAGGTTACCCTAACTGCGGGTTGTCACCCTGTGGTAAGCATCACTGAGAAGGAATCGGCAGTGGTGAACTTCTCTGTTCCGTCGGTCGAACTGCTCTATGATACACCAATAGATGATATAGATCCACTTGGTTTTTATGGATGTTGGTTTTCAGAAGAGTGCGGCGTCAGGATGTAATATTGGTATCCAGATGCTAAACAAGATTGTTTTGAATAACAGGTGCCTTAGTTCTGATGCAGTGTCAAATTATGACTGGTACTAACAGGGAATTTATTTACCCAATTTATAGTTACTGTATTTCTTTACCAGTTTGGCAGCAAACAACATGAAGGCAAGGAAAAAAACATTCATTTGTTGATTGTGACCTGTGCATTGGTTAAACAGTTTGACAATGTCATGTACATTGTAAATGCTATGGAGCAATACTACAACAATAATACAACACTACAATGATAGTGGTACAGCAAGAATACAGTTGTTTTTGCACAGTTGCCGTTTGCACAGTAACCAATCTGAAAATAAATGATAGTTTATCCTGGTCCAGAGAGTGGTTTTTATCTGGTGGTTAACTTAATTGTCCAGATATGGTCAAGAGAGGTGTATTTGACCAGTCTCTTTTATATATAAAGCATTTCATTTTTCTTTCCTTGATGCTTACGGGTATCTTCACTGTATACTGATATTTTCTGGTGTCTTCAGGGTGTGATACTTTCTAGTGTGTTTGGTCTGTTCATGCAACTTAAACAACTTTTGGTAGTTTAACATAGGAAGTTTTTGTTTGTTTTCCCTTTTTGTTTTCAGTAACCCAAACGTAACACAAAGTTTCACGTAGTTTGTTGACAATGTGATAGGGACCGAGTCTTTTATAACACAAGCTACACTTTTGCAATTGTTGTATAGATATTCATTTTAATTTGAGGTGAATTACGAATATGAAATGCTTAACTGCTAAAATAAATGGGTTTTTTTGTTCTTTTATGATGCTTTGCTGTGTTTGGGAGCCAAAGGTGGAAACCTGTGGAAATTGTTTGGTTAGCTTTATGCATAAATTGTTGTTTTTATACATTTTTGCTCTCACATTCTTATAAGTACATTAGAAAACCCAACCAAGTTTATAAAAAGCCCAGACAAGAAATTGACATTTTGTTAATATTATCTTTACCTTAATGTAGAGGTTTCCCATGACATTTTTTTTCTTTGAATAACAAATTAAAAAAAAAAACTGTGAAGAAAACAAGGTAAAAACTTTACTTCAAATAAATCCAGTAAATTAACTATTTTAACCCTTCAGGAATGCAACAGCTGGAATTATTCCTAACTTTCTTGAACATACGATTACCAAACTTCTAATTCTAACGGCACGCTAATATTTGAAACATGAGCTTTTCTTATTTCCGTATAGCAGAGGTTTAAAATAATGTTAAATATAAAGAAATGCAAAATTCCCTGTTACTAAATAAATACAATACATGTAGCAAATATTAATATATTTTTATGTTTATATTAAAATTTTTAAATAAGGTAATAATTGTTTATTCAAATGTTTAACCATTTTTATTTTTGTTTGCCTTATTCTGCGTAGTTATATATAGAATTCTGGCACTATTTGTTGTTTATGTCCCGTGTTGTATGTTGTGTGTCTTATGTGAATTTTTTTTATTTTCTTGCAGCAAAAGTCTATTTCATACCCTTTTAAAAATAGATTTATATATGGTAGCACAGTATTTTAATATCATGGTTGGGGCATAATCATAGTAGTATTAGCGTGAAATATTTTTATTGTGCAAAGTTCAAAAAGGTTTCAGTTATAAATATATGTACATTTATTTCTGCCTCAACAAATAATGCAACTGCAAAGAAAAATAATTCTCTTTTTTTCAATTACGGTTTTGCGTTTTGAGGTTTTTTTAATTTGTTGTTGAAAGAAAAAGTGTCGGGGGCAACCTCATCATTAAGGTAAAGATAATATTAACAAAATGTCAGTTTCTTGTTTGGGCTTTTAAATATAGTTATAAGAATGTGAGAGCAATAAAGTTTAAAAACAAGTTATGCATAAAACTAACCAACCAACCAGTTTCAACAGGTTCCATCTTTTGCTCCCAAACACAACAAAGCAGCATAAAAGTTTAATATCCACAAAGTAGTTGCATGAACCTGTATTTAAAATTTATTTGGGGTTTAATTTTACAGTTGTGTAAGCAGTGTCAGGAATGAGATATATTCTGACATCTGGTGGCGAACTATGGAAATTGCAGTGAGCCTTGCAAAATAAGTCTGGGGCTAATCAATTTGCATAGACACACCCACTGCGCCTAGCCTGAGCCCACAGCAGCCCACATGGCCACTTCGGCTGATGAGGGAGCCCCAGTTTCTATGTTATTGGGGCAGGAATGATAAAGTGATGTTACTGTGATTATGTGAATGAAGGACTATGGACATGTACTTGGCCTGTGTTATGATGGAGAGACTCGCCATCATCTAGGTAGCACTCACTGGGCAAGGGCCATGCGTTTTCAGAACACTGTGAGATTGAGAGAGGTAATGGACAAGCACCTATACCTTTTGGTGAGGGCTCTGTGTGAGGGTTTCCCAGGCCTATTGCACCCTGCCTCTCTCCACTGTGGAATGTCAGAATTGAATTTTGCTTCTATTAGGAGCCTGGTTCCAGGCTGCTGAGCTGACAATTGCTTTGGGATCACTGGTGCACCTGCACTAAGGCTCCCCTACTGTGAGCTGAAATCACCTAAGAGCTAAAGAAATCACTGAGCACTGTCTTAAGTAGGGGGTACCTGGAAAAAGTGCAGAGTGGCTGGTGCAGCAGAGCAGTCTGTGTGTCGGCTAGCAGGACGGCTAGCAGAGTGACTGGTGCAGCAGAGCTGTCTGTCGACTAGCGGAGGCATTGGTGCTGCGGGCAGAGTGACCGGCGCGGCACAGCTGTCTGTCTGTCACCTAGCAGAGCAGCTAGCGGATCAACGGGCAGAGCGGTTCGTAGGACAGCCAGTGGAGCGGAGCCGAGCCGATTGCGGTGAGAGCTGCAGCGGAACCTCACGGAGAGGCGGTGCAGTCGGCCTCGGACCACGGAAGGTGCCCCGTGCCCTACCCTCCATCTCCACCCAGGCTGGAGGTAAGACTCTGCCAATTGACTTTTGAACTCTGCACGGACCAAGGACAGAGACTCTTGGGCTGTTGGACTTTTGGGACTATTGAGTGACTTTTTGGGGTTGTGGAACTCAAGAGCCAAAGGGAAGGCCACGGCCTATTTGCTGGGAGGGGGGCTTCTGGTTCATGGTCTGGTTTATTAACCTTGTTTGTGGTGTTTCCCCGATATAATGCCACATTGTTTCTCCCTGTTATTAAAAGGCTTTGGTACACTCAGACTCTGTGCTTGCGAGAGGGGAAGTATTGTCTCTTACAGACGCCCAGAGGGGTGGTATATGGTTGTCCCAGGTCACTGGGTGGGGGCTCGAGCCGGTTTTTGTATTGTGCTTTTGGAATGGAACCCCTGGATACTGAACCCGGCCCTTGTTGCGGCCAACTCTGATGGGCAGAAGGGTTACAGTTGATTTAATGTTATATGCTTTTCCTTTGCTGTTATGTTAACAGGAAGCAGTGGTTGTTAAAGTTTGTGCTTCTAAACAGTTAAGAAGAATGAAATTGGTATCTCACGCAAATTAACTCTGCAAAGGTTGGTAAAATTATGTTGTTGACTCCTTTGCTAACACAGAATGTTCCCCCTCCAAAAAAGCATTTATTTTAGCAGTTAATCTCCTGACCCAGAGCCCTCATTCCTGCCCCACGGTGCCCCTCACCCCTATCCTGCACCCCTCACCTCCAACCTGCATCCCAAAGGAGGGGTGCCCCTCACTCCCGACCTGCACCCCTCCTCGCATCCTGATGGTGACCAACACTCCTGACCCGCAGCCACACACACCGTGTAACCTGACGGTGCCCCTCGCTCATGACCTGCATCCGCCCCACTCCCAATCTGCAGACCCCCCCAGCACCCTAATGGTACCCCACACTTCTGACCCCCAGGGCCACCTCCTCCCCCACCGTACCGGTGCCCCTCACTCCAGATCCGCAGCCCCAACCCACACCGTACCGGTGCCCCTCCCTCCTGACCTGCAGCCCCTTTGCACTCTGACGGTGCCTCAACCTCACCCTACTGGGTGTGTGCGGGGGCATGCTGTGGGATGGGGTTTAGGGGCACTGTCAGGGTGCCGGGTGGGAGGGGGAATGGCTGCAGGTTGAGTGTGAAGGTGACTGTTGGGGTGCTATCGGTTGGGAGTTAGGGACACTGTCAGAGAGGGGGCTGCATCAAACAGCTGCCCGTGTAGGTGTCTCCCGGCTGGATCCTCAACCTGGTGCACTGGGCCCACTCCCAACCATCAAGGGCCCCACAAAAATGTAATAGTCCCGGGCCCCTGGGAGAGTTAATCAGGCCCTGATCAAGTGCTTTATTCTTTGGCAAGGAAGCAGGGCAGGAACACACAGATGTGATCTTGGCAAATGACAGTATGAAACCTTTCTCTGCCTTGCTCTTGACCGGGAAGAGGTTTTAACCAGGGATCAGGCTCAGGAACATGGTTTCCAAAGGGTGACTGAGCTATCAAAGAGGGGCAGAAACATCCCGAGCGATCTCTTCTCATCCACTTCTCTCTTTCACTGAAGCGGACAAAAGAAAACAGCCATTGGACCTTGGGAGCAGATGGTGCCCTGTAATCCCGTCAGCTGTACTGCTGCTGAAAATCCACAGTAAGACTTTCTCCTTGAAACTTGTCCAGTTTCAGCTGAGAACCAAGAAGTGTTTTATCATTGTCTTGTAACCATTTCTATCACTTGTCCTTTTAAAAAATTGTGGTTTTTTAGTCACAATTCATCCAGCGTTGTGAATCGCGACAACCCCTGTCCCTCTTACCACGCTGTCCCACAGGAGCACACAAGGCCCCAAGTGCTGCCTGAGACGGGGGGACAGGAGGGGAAGGTCTGGGGCAGCCTCCCAAGGCTGGTGCTCAGGAGGGTCCCACTGCTGTGCTGATCCCATTGGGGCTGGGGAGGATGGGACTTCCTCTTCCCCTGCATATCATATGGGGGTCATGCCAGACCCACCCCCACATTTCTCCCCCAGCTGTAGGAAGTGTTGCAGCCACATCCTCCCACCATTGCTGTTCAGCTGCAGGGGAAGGGGTCACTGCAGAGGGAGCCTCCCACCCTGCACTCAGAACCCTGATGAGCCCAGTTACCCAGCATCTGGACCCCTCCCCTGATTTCTTCTCACTTCTGCTGGGCCCTACCCACTGTCCCCCATCCACCCCTTGCAGAGTCCCATTACTGTTAAAGTCCCTGTGCATTGCAAGTGTCTCCCCCCATCCCTCACAGTAAGTCCCTGTAGACTCTGAGCCTGCCCTGCATTGTTTCCGGGCCGTGCTGTGTCAGGGTTGGGTGCAGCCTCATGGCTGAGTCCTGGGGGGAGCTGCAGACAGAATTTTTATCCTTTCAATGCAAACTGCACTCGGGAGTGACGGGTTCTGTTCCTTCTGGATCCTAGCATTCTGGGTACCGACCCCGGCAGGTACCTTTGTCATTTGTACAGGAGCAAAATAGAAAAGTATTTGGATTTTTGACAAGGGACCTTTCTGCTTACATTGCAGGCCGAGAGGTACCATGATGACATGTAGATGACCTCCTCTGCATCGGCCAGGTGTGGGGTTTGGTCCGCCCCCCGGCTACAACGTGGGGCGATCCCAGGAACCAGGGGGTCACAAATCCTCTCATTCACACTCTGCCATCCATCTGGTGTTTGTGACTACCAGCAAAGGGGGGTTACAGAAACCTCCTGCGTTTGCTACCAATATTCCAGTTCTCCCCTAGCCCTTCAGGTGAGGACATGCTAGTCCTGAATATTGCGGTCCAAGGTTGTACAGATGCTATGGAAGGTGGTGTGTGTGTGTGTGTGTGTGTGTGTATATATATATATATATATACACACACACACACACACACACACACTGGAACTGTGCATTTAAACTCTGTGTCTATCTGGATATAAACACAGCATTGTAAAATAAATGCCTGTTTACATACAAAGTCTATGTAATAGGGATGTGAACTGTTCTCAGGAGCAGCCACCTGAGAAGAAGCCATGGAGTGGGGATGAGGAGTGTCAGGGATATGGGCGGAAGCCATCACTTCACCGCACACCTGGCATGGGACAGTCTCAGTGGAAGACCCCCCCCAGCAGACCAACTACCCCATCATCTGTGTCCTCTAAGAAGGAGAAGGGCTCTGCAGCAGGCTCTAGTTTCGGTTGTTGAGGTGGAGGCACGTGTGCTGTGCGGTGTAGTGTTAATGTCGGTTAGTGGGACTCTGTACTGGGGGAGATCTGCTTCTCCGAGGGGGGGTAATAGAAGAAAAGGGCTGTGGCTGGCTGAGGGCCCTATGCAGAGCTGGGGGGCGGGGTGTCCCCTCAGCAGCAGGAGGAAGGGGACCACGGGGCCGGTGAACGCCGCTGCGATCGGTTCACCGGCTCCCAGGGCTACGAAGACTGGGGGGGGAGGGAGCGGCAGTTGCTGCAACGTGACGTCATGGGGAGGTCCTCCTGCACCACGCTGGGTGGCTGGCGCATGCGCAGTTGGGCGCCGCGTCCCATTGGCCCGGGCCGGGTATAAAGCCGCTTCCGGTCCCTGCGCGGGGAGCGGCGGTGGCTGCAGCGCGCGCGACCCGCCGGCCTCCGAGCCAACCGCCCCCCACCCCCGCATCGGGGCCGGCCGCCGCCCGGCCACGCACCGAGAGGAGGAACCGACCCCCCCCCCCGCTTTATTTGTGGCCTAGGCACTGGGGGGTGGGGGGGGTCCTGTGGAGGATCCAGCCGAGCCGGACTGGGCCCGGCGAGCCGCCGCTCTAGTAGCGGGGGCAGGGTCCGCTCAGACACAGAAACACTGCGCGACACCCGGGACAGAGACACCGCACAGGCAAGGGGCCGCCTTGCTGCACACGCCAGAAAGTGCGTCGCCTCGGCTTTCCCGCCCAAGACACTGAGCTAGGGAACGTGTCTCTCTCTCCAGGGGGAAGACAGACAGACAGACAGACACTCAAGGAATGTCACGTAAAGCGTCATGCACCGTCTGTCTGGCTTCGAAAGACGGTGCTCACTGAGGGCCATAGGACCCCCCCCCCGGGGGGGGGGGTCTCTTCAACGGCCTGGAGCCACCTCTCTCGTGTGCAGAGTCTCTTAAGACAGACACAGCCTGGGGCGCTGACACCGCCCTCTGAAAAACGTGTCTCGAAACAGACCCGTGTTTTCTCTTTCCAGGACATTTCCAGAGAGAGATACCTACTCTCGCTCCAGCAGTGTCTTCCATAGACGACATTGCACGCTGTGGCATACACAGTACCCACCCCCCACGTGTGTCTTTCCGGACAGGAACCATGGTTTACAGAGGACGTGTCTGCGGTCCGTGGAACACAGGACAGGACAGGACCGTAGCATGTGCCGCCTTAGCCGAGAACCTAGCAGTGTCTTTTGTAGAAGACACTGCTCCTTTCTTCTCCCTTTGCAGAGGCCGGTGTTAGCGCTCTGCTGTGGCTGTCTTAGGAGACACGTGTCTCGGCCCCGTTGAACACACTGCTCCTTGACGACACTGTCACAGGCACGGAGTGAGTCTACTCTGCGCCCACAGAGCCTCAAGGGGCACCACTGTTCGCTTCCCAAGACCCCGCACCGTGGCCTCTCCTGACGCGACGTGTGTGTGTGTGTCTCGCTCTCGACACCGCTAAGGCCCAGTCTTTCCTGCTGTGGCAGACACGTTACAGGGCGGCTTTTCATTCACCTCCCGTCTCTCTCTGCGAGAGGAGACCGACCTCAGTGCCACTTGCCCGGCCAATGGGACGCGGCGCCCAACTGCGCATGCGCCAGCTACCCACCATGGTGGGGAAGGAGATGACGTCACGTTGCACCACCTGGGACACGGCCCTTAACGAAAAGCCCCTTTAGTCCCCGCCCACCTGCCTGTCAGAGAGGGCAGCATCAGTTCACCTGCTCCCCCTCTTGTGTGTACCCAGCCCTGGGCCTGTCTCCCCCTCCAGGAATGGGATAACTGGGCCTAGACACTGAGTACTTCAGGCCTAAGTGCACATAGAGCCAGATCCTCTCCCACCCAGTCATTTCCCCCACCCCTGCAGTGCTACAAGGGGGGCTGTAGCCACTTGGAGACAAACTCAGCAGAGCAAACTCCATGACTAAGCCCCTGTCAGTGCTCTGGCACTAGTAAGAACTAAGCCTTTGCCACATTCTTTTATTAGCCCCCTGCCCCTCCAGCACCTTATTTTATTACAACCGCCACTGCACTTACACAAAGGGGGCAGGAGAACCTAGCTAAGTAGTACATTGTAGTATACAACTCAAGCCCAACACTTGGCTTAAACACGGGGCTGAGATTAAAATTAGCCACAATGAACAGAGCTTAACAAGAACATTAGAAACAAGTCTCTGCAACCAAAATCAGAGCACGCTTTTTATACACACCTGTTCGCTCCCTAGGTGCAGGATGAAGTGGTGCCTTCTGTATGTACCACTGATGTCTGTCCTCTCAACTCAGCAGTAGGATAATTCCCTCCCTCCCCCCCCATGTTTGACACCTTGTTATTTTACAATGCTACATTTACATCCAGACAGACATACACCTTACAGAGTTTAAATATGTATTTAACAGATTTCTAGTAAATAGCTATACAACCTTAGACCACTACTAACTAGCATGTCTCCAGCATTCATGTGAGACCTTGCCTGATCTGCTTTGGGAAAACAGGAACATTCATATCAAACTCAGGAGGTTTCCATTACCTGCTTGCCAGGAGTCACAGCTGGCAGACAGTCAGTAGGGGAATTTGTGAATGGAGAGAGAAGTGGGAAAAGGTGGCCCTAGTAAAACTAAAAGATGAAACGGGGTCCACTGCAGTGCAACCACGACCTTCTGGTAAAAGCCAGGTTTTGGTATATCCTAAACCGGGTCCCAGACTGGTGCCTGTCAGAACGGGACAAGGACGTGCACGGATAGGAAAAGTAGCACCCAACACTTTCACTGAACTGGTAAATCAAATAAAGGAAAACACGGAATGGTTCACAGAGCACATTAGGAGCCAGGAGCTGCGACTCGATCACAGGGGAGTAGATAACAAGGAATTTCAAAGTCAAACTAAAATGGAGCAGATTAACACCTAAAATTGATGCATGAACACACAGAGTTGCCCAAAAACACTTAACTGCTGCAAAACATGGGCACTCCTGACATCCATTTGGCATGCAGACAAAAACAACAGACACTGGGGAACATATTCAGGTTTTGTAAGAGCACATAATTACCCCCACTCTCATCTCAGAGCTAGGATAAAAACCAGGGGCACGGTTCCCAATTGATTTGACGCACGGAACCACACTCCACGCTCATGTCTGAACCTACAACCTTCTTTCTCAGATATTTTTACATACCCGTTCAGTTTTTCCTCTATATGCTTCTCAGTTTGCTGAATTTGCTGCTGCTGCCTGTACTTTCAAATCCCTCGATAGAATTAATTTCTCTTGGCTCAGGTCTCCCTACCTTCCTAAGTTGCTATTCACCACCCCTTTTCCCAGTCTCTCCTCACTTTGGCTTTCGCTCTTTGTTTTAAAATTTAAAAGTTATAGTTTTTACAGAAACCTCCAAAAGATAAACAATTGAAAACAGAAAAAAAACCCAACAAAGAAAAAAGAAAACAAGGTAAAAACAAAAGGTAAACAAGAAAACAAGGTAAAAACTTTACTTTAAATAAATCCAGTAATTATTTTAACCCTTTAGGAATGCCACAGCTGGAATTATTCCTAACTTTCTTGAAGGTATGGTTGCCAAGCACCAGAAAGGTACCCTCTTCTTCTAATCCGAACCACTCACTAGTATTTCAAACATGAGCTTTTCTTATTTCCATATAGCAGTGGTTTAAAATAATGCAAAATATAAAATAATGCAAAAATCCTTGTTACCAAAAACATATATTAATATTTGCCAAATTTATTGTATTTGTATCAATTTATATGACAAGTTTTAAATAAGGTTTAACATTTGTTCAAATGTTTAACCCTTTTATTTTTGTTTGCCTTCTTTTGTAGAGTTATAAATAGCATTCTGGTGCCATTTGTTTTTAATTGTAAGTTTGTCCTGTATATCCTGTGTGTTGTATGTTGTGTGTGTCACGTGACTATTTTTTATTATTTTTATTTTATTGCAACAAAAGTCAATTTCATACCCTTTAAAAATATATTTATATGTGATAGCACAATAATTGAATATCATGGTTAGGGTATAATCATAGTATTATTAGCACTCATCATTTGTGCAAAGTTCAAAAAGGTTTCAGTTACAAATACATGTACACATTTCTGCCTCAACAAATAATGCAATTGCAAACAAAGAATTCTGTTTCATCACAGTTTGTTTTTGTTTTTTGGTTATTCAAAGAAAAATATAAGTGGAAACCTCAACATCAAGGTAAAGGTAATAACAAAATGTCAGTTTCTTGTTTGGGTTTTTAAATATAGTTATAAGAATGTGATTGCAAAAATGTTTAAAAACAACAATTTATGCATGAAGCTAACCAAACAATTTCAACAGATTTCCACGTTTTCAACAGGTTTCCACCTTTGGCTCCCAAACACAAAGCAGCATAAAAGTTTAATAGCCTCAAAGTATTTGCATGAACCTTTATTTAACATGGATTTTGGTTTAAATTTATAAGCTTTTGCTTTGCGATGCTATGTTACTGGGAAACAGTGGTGGTTCAAGTTTGTGCTTCTAAACAGCTAAGAGTGAAATTGGTGTCACAAGCAAATTAACTCTAAAAAGCTTGGTAAAAATTATGTTATCGACTCTTTTGCTAAGACAATGTTCAGCAAAACAAAAAAACCTAAAAAACATTTTCGAAGTTAAGCATTACGTTTAGTATAAAATATTGGTAATTCACCTTGCAAATGAAAATGAATGTCTATACAACAATTGCAAAACTGTAGCTTGTATTATAAAAGACTCGATCCCAATTACATTGTCGACAAACTAAGTGAAACTTTGTATTTCATTTGGGT
This sequence comes from Dermatemys mawii, assembly GCA_007922305.1. Classification (NCBI taxonomy): domain Eukaryota; kingdom Metazoa; phylum Chordata; order Testudines; family Dermatemydidae; genus Dermatemys; species Dermatemys mawii. Next base: position 1,409,527 of record ML677412.1, read on the forward strand.
TACTGAAAACAAAACCAAAAAGGGAAAATAAAACAAAAACTTCCTATGTTAAACTATCAAAAGTTGTTTAAGTTGCATTCCACAGACACTAGAAAGTATCACACCCTGAAGACACCAGAAAATATCAGTATACAGTGTGGAGACCCTCAAGCATCAAGAAAAATGAAGTGCTTTATATCTAAGAGACTGGTCAAATACACCTCTACCAACCACCAGCTAAAAACCACTTGCTGGATCAGAATAAACTGTTATTTAATTTCAGCTCGGTTTCTGTGCAAAAACAACTGAATTGTTGCTGTACTACTATCATTGTAGTATTGTATTATTGTTATATTATTGGTCCATGGCATTTACAATGTGCATAACATTGGTAAACTGTTTAACCAACACACAAGTAACAATCAACAAATGAATGGCAGCAACCAACATGAAGGCAAGGAAAAAACAAATTGGCAAAGAAATACAGTAACTACAAATTGGGCAAACAAATTCCCTGTTTGTACCAGTCACAACCTGACACTGCATCAGAACTAAGGCACCTGTTATTCAAAACAATCTTGTTTAGTGTCTGGATACCAATATTACATCTTAATGCAATTTATCTATCTATAAACACCTCAGTGGTAGGGTCACTATTTCAAATTTCTGTTTTACTTCTCACATACGCAGCACTATGGGACATATCACAATCCCTACCCCAGTATGTCAGAACACTCAGCCTACTGCTAATAATGATGATACAGATGGTAGCTAATCAAAGTGGGTTGCTATCGGCAGAACCACAAGGGCCAAACTACACCCCCAGACTGGAAAAGAATTGGTATACGTGCCTATAAAATGCTGTTCTATGTACACGTACAGACTAGACATATATGCCCGTATACATTACAAATATATACATCAGATCCACATCACTGATCTATATTAATGATTTGGGAGTGCCTCCAAGACTCAATTATAGAACTACATTCCTCAGTCAGGGTCCCAGGCCCAGCATAAGGGACTAAAAATAATCAGATAATGAAATCTGGGTCTGGGTTCGGGGGGGACTGTGTGATAGGAGTGAGGGGCACCGTGGGGCTGCGGGTCAGGAGTGAGGGGCACCGTCATGGCGTGGGTTGGGGCTGCGGGTCGGGAGCGAGTGGCACCGTCAGCATTCTATCACTGCCTGAGCTGTGTCCATTGTGAGGGGACACGAATTCGTAGTGTGTCCTGTAGAGTCTATAGGAAGCTATTCCTGTGCTTTGTTCGACAATAAACCCGGCCGGGTGTCTTCTTACCTTATTAGAGTTTGTGGTCCTTGGGGGTTCTCTCGGGGTCGCTGTTCAAGTGAGCTGCACAGAGCTGGGGGAAGTAGAGGTAACGCACATGCAGCTGACTGATATTGTTGTACTTAAAGTCCTGCACAGGATCTTTTCAGGAGGAATAAGGCAAATCACCACAATGATTAGTAATACATGTAATAATCGACACTATTGTATGCATATGATATATATCACACTCATGCACTGTCAGACATACAAACACACTCCATCTTGTTGTTGTTACCAAGGAGTTGCTCCCCTTAACTTCACTGGCCAGGTGAGTTAGATGGGGGAGGGGTGGAGCCAGACTTGTGTCCATCTGGATCAATGCTCCGATGTTGACAAGACAAGACCCGGGGTCCTCTACAAGACACCTCACTTTTATAGCAGCTTCCCTCTTATGCAAATCTGTCCCAGATTCAAAATCTGGGTTTGTGCCCATTGGTCCTTTGTGCTGCTTTTCTCTGGGGGTTGTCCCAATGCTGCAAAGAGGGGGTTCCTAAAAGAAGGTGCTTGCTGCTAACCCCCAAGGCCGTCAATATGTCTGATCATCTTTAGTGAGCCCACTTGACAAGTCTGATTGTCCTTCATCTGCCTCCCATCCCCTCTGCAGCTATCTGGGGGTACCTGCCTTCCACACCTTCCTCATTCACACCTCACTCGTTCAACAGGGCAATTGATTGCAAAGTGGGGGGAAGATCTTATTCTACTTCTAGCAAAAAGACATTTTTCTTTTATCTTAATTATACTACCTTAGGGGCTTATAACATATTACCAAGATTCAATACAGAGTTTCTAAGACAAGGTTATATGAAAAGGCATAATACAAAGTCATATACAAGTTATACAAAACTCCATAATGCAGAGATTTATCTACATTGTCCCCCTTTTGACCTCTCTAGAACAATTCTTGAGTGTGTCTTTAAGGTGCCACAGGACACTCTGTCACTTCTTCAATTCCAGACTAACACGGCGGCTACTCTAATTCTTGAGTGGCCACCATTTAAATCTTCTGTATCTGTTTTAAAGCAACGTATTGGGTCATGATTTCAGCCTGTGGTTTTAACTAAACACCAGATATAACAAACACAAATGCCAACAATCATAATCATAATAAATGGGAATGCAATAAAACCATCACCATTACAAAGAGAAATCCAAGACCTGGAAGACAGGGCCCTACAATCACAGGCCAAGGTCCTACAGGTTATGGGGGCTCATGAACTACCCTTCAGGGCTTGGGGAAGTAGAACCAGGGGCAAAGAGGAAAGTATGGCATTAACAATACAAGCAAACATAACTAACAATACAAATGTATCGATAAAAAAAAATCAACAAAATGATTATTAGAGAATCTAACAAAAATATCCCCTCTTTCTCTGAACCCAGCGCTAGCACAGGACACCCATGAGACAGAGACAGAACATGTAACACTGAACACAGACTGTCGCGACACTATAACCATGGTATTTCTACAACTCTTCAGCTGGTACCAGCTCTCCTGATGTTCCGGTTCAGAGGCTGAAAGACAGAAGCTTGGACACAAATTAGCAGAGTGCTCCCACTGCAGCAGATCCTGTTTGTTTTATTTACACCACAGCATCTCCAGTACTTGGGACTACCCCACCACATAGTTTCGGACTGCCCTCCGGACCACCGCAACATGGTGTGTGGGGTCCCGGCATCTGGTCCTGGGGAATCCGGATCATACCAGATATCCCCACCAATTTTAAACCTGTCTATAAGTCCCAGCATATCGGGCTGCACAAATGCTCATTAAGCGCTGCAGTTCTTGTGCGTTTAAATCCTCCCTTTCTCCCAGTAAAAGGGCATTAACACTCCAGCTAGAAAAAAAATCCATTTTAAAACCTCCAGCCACTTTGCCACTCTCCAGCCTGTAGATTTGAGGCAGAAACAGGCACTGGTGTTACTGTTTCACTCCCATCACTCTCTCTCCTAGTTGTAACTGTTTTCTTTGTTACTGTTGCAATGACATTTTGGCTCTGGGAGGAGGAATCTACCCAAATATCCCCTTCCCAATTTCCAGAGGGGTCCCAAAAGTCATCCCCTTCTCGGGTCTCAAATATCCCTTCTCCTGAAGTTACTCCCTGGACCAGGATAAACTGTCATTTAATTTCAGCTTGGTTACTGTGCAAAAACAACTGTATTCTTGCTGTACTACTATCATTGTAGTGTTGTATGATTGTTGTATTATTGCTCCAAAGCATTTACAATGTGCATAACATTGGTCAACTGTTTAACCAACGCACAGGAAACAATCAACAAATGAATGGCAGCAAACAACATGAAGGCAAGGAAACAACAAATTGCTAAAGAAATAAGGTAACTAGAAATTGACTGTCTGCCAACTCTGCCCAGAACACAGACTATCCCTCACCCTCCGTGTCCACAACCGGTCCGAGACACATGCCTGAGCTTCTGATCGGCCGTGCCATGTGGTTCAGTGTCTTGGGCGGTGGCTCCCCATTGTGTAGCGAGACCTGTGAGCGAAGGGGCATTTAATTGCTCCTTCCCCTTCGCTGGAAATCAAAGCTCTTCCCACACTCAGGTCTGTGATTGATCTATAGGCAAAGAGCCATTATCACCTTCCAGCATAACAGTTAATGGCCACATCTTCTGGTATGGGTATGAATCTTCATATCTCTGGGATGGGGCGCAGGGGCTGTTTATACAGGGCCCTCCCTTGCCTGGTGCTGAGATGCAGCCACATCTGGGGTGGGGAGTGGGGGCTATTTATACAGGGATCCCCGTGGGCGCTCCCTTTATAATTTAACCCTTTGGGAACTGCACAGCAGGCAAAGCAAGAGGAGTTTAACCACAGTAACTTTTACCCTTGACGCACACGAGAGTGTCAGATATTCAGATAAAAAAAGCAAAGCCCCTAGGGCTCCCCCACTCCCTCCCTGTCTCTGCTCACCTCCCGGTCTTGCTTTAGGGACTTGAGAGCCCACAGGGTCATCCTCCCACTGGCACTGTCAGGTGATGCTCAGCAGATGGACCGGGCCATGGAGGCATTTCAATTCTATGGACCAGGCCTCGTCTGGAATCCTAAGTCCTATTTGGGGTCCCAAAGAGGAATCCTAACCAAGACAGAGCAGGACAACTACACTGCTCAGGGAAACTGCCCATGACTCTTCCTAGAGGAGACTGGGAGAGTTTGGCTCATTTGGCCTAAAAAGAATAGATGGGGTTGCTCCCTGTAAGTACACCAGGGAAGGGAAAGCGCCAGTGGAGCTAGACTTCGGCTACCACTGCAGACTTTTTCCTGGAGCGTGTGGTATTTAGTTTATAAGCCACTGAGCAAACAGAATACTTTCTTGTGTAATTAAAACTGAAATATTTACATGCGTAATAATCCATCTAAACAATTTCCACTAAAAAGTACCTTCAATTTAAATAAAATCATACTTTAGAGGTGCTTGCTAAGCCACAAAGTATAAAATTTTAAAAGCATCCAAATCCCTCCCCTATTTCAAATTATTTTGTTAGCCCCCTCAGCTTCTTTATATCCCCAATTAGTTCAAGCTAAAAGAAAAAGAACAGATTAATTTAAAAAAGCAGCTTGGCATAAAGATTTTTTTTTAAAAGCTGCTTTGCATCCAAAATCAAAAATCAACACAAACCATGCCAAGCATTAAAAGAAAGCGTTTAAAGGCTGCAAAAATTAAAAATACAAACAAAACAATAAAAAAAGCACCAAGCTTCATGTCCCTAAAGCCGGTGTAGTTTAAAAATGCTAAAAAAGCCACAGTCAGCTGGCCCAAACTAAAATACCGAGCAAAAAGTCTCTAAAAGAGATGCCTCTAAAAACCCCACAGCACAAAACACAGCCCTCCCAAAAGCAGTTAAAAATTGCACAGCATATCTCTGAATATGTAAACAAAATCTCCTGTCCACACCCCCTTCTTCAAACGCCCCAGTCCCTGCATGCGTGGGAGGGGACGGGGGGAACATGGCCGAGAGCCGGACGCTCCAGTGCCTGCATGGGAGGGGAAAGGGGAAATATGGCTGAGAGCCGGACACCCCAGTCCTTTAGGGCAGCGTTCCTCAAACTTTTCCCCAGCGGCCCCTTTCCGCGATCCCACATCCACTAGCGGCCCCTGGGGTATGTCCACTGAATTGCCACCGAATAGAAAGCTTCCACTTTCAGCAGGATTTCAGCGGTCTCGCGGGGATCATTCCGCAGCAGCGCCAGGGTGTCACGCACCCCCAGGAGGGGTGTCTCGCACTCCACTTTGAAGACCACTGCCTTAGGGGAGGGCAGGAAGGGGGAATATGACCAAGAACTGGACAGCCCACTCAAGGCTTTTTTGCTAAACACAAATAATTAGCTTTTTAACTTTAAAATTTAGCATTTAACTCCTAAAAAATTACTCAATGCTTTACAAAACTTTAAATGTTTTAAAATAAAAACTAATCAGTTACAACAAAGCAACCAAAAAAAATTCTAAATATTTATTAATTTTTATAACGAAATAGAAAATAAAACGTATAATAAAAAGTTAAAAAAGCAATGCCCCTCCAAATCAACAGCAAAAATAAAATGCACAAAACAAAAAAATATTAAAAACATTAAGCCTAAAACAGCTCTATATAATCAAACTATCGCTTTAATAAAAATACGCAAAATCTCTATAAGCACAAATTACACATATAAAAATATAATTATAAAAATTAAACTATAAATATATACACTTTACCCCAGACATATACAATATATGTTATAAATAAACATACAATTCTACTTACTTAAAATCCTATTTAGCTCCAATAAACTAAAATATTTTCTTTCAAATCACTATGTTGAAAAAAGAAAATTAAAAATAAAATCAAAAATCTAATAAAATTATATCCCTTTTTACATAAAAATCTTTAAGTTGTAAATAGCTTTAAATCCAAAAGCAAGCCAAAAAGCATCTATATTAATGCAAATTACCTAATAAAATAAAAATTAAAACGTACTCTACCTATAAAACAAAAATAGAAATTCCTCTATTTTGCCTGCAATTAACAAAAATATTCATATAAAATATTTTAATCAATAACTGCCCCAAAAAACATATATTCTTTTTTTTTCAAAATATCAAAAAAGCTAATACCAGCTAAAAAGCAAACATACCATGCATTTACTAGCACAATCAAAATTATATTCTATGTCTTATGTCCTACCTTACAATATTTATCTTATAGCCAAAATTATTATATTTAATTTCTTCATAAAACAACCTAATTCAAAACCACGTAAAAATTAAATCAAAATATGAATATTTTATTCAACTTAAAACTTGTTTTAAATACGTTCACAAAATACTAAAATTTAAATACACTTGCATGCTTAAAAAGACATTAAATAATAACTAAAATTAAGCAATTAACAGCATAAATCATGAACCAAGCAACAACTCAAATCTACGCCCAAAAGAAGTTGCAAGCCTTAAAACATCCAGGCAAAAAAAGCTAAGCAAATACCAGTTCTTCAAAAACTTGTCAAAATTTAAAAGATGCAAGTAAACGTACTAATTATAAAAGTCCAAGTTAAAAAAAACCTCAAAGTCTCGCTCCATGTGTATAATCCTTAATGCACATAATCGTAGCTGTAGCATGCCTAAAATACATTACAAAATTATATAGAAATATATATACTTAACTAAAATTAAGCAATTAAAAGCATAAATCATAAACCGAGCAACAACTCAAACCTGCGCCCAAAAGAAGTTGCAAGCCTTAAAACAAAACTTCCAGGCCAAAAAAAAAAAACAAAAAACCAAAAAAAGCACTAGCTAAGCAAATACTAGTTCTTCAAAAACTTGTCAAGATTTAACCATTTTTGCTCAACCTATGCCATAACAGTGTGTTTGCCGCCAAAAATGAATAAAATAAATAAATAAATAAATGCCAGTTGGCCATGTGTTCTGCTCAGGTAGCAACCCTTACCAAAAAAAATTCAAATAGCCATATAAAGAAAAAAAGTTTACCCACCCCCCCCCAAAAAAGGCTAAGGGCTAATTAAAAAGCCCAACCTCCTTGCTAAATAAATACTAGTGCCCATAGTAAAAAACAGTTTAGCAAAGAAAGAAAAATCAAGCTCAAGCAAGCAAATAAAAAAATTAGACAAATTAAAAACTTAACAAGCATAATACATATACACATAAAATTTCAAATCCCCAAAAGAATACTTAAAATAATTCAAGCTAATAAAATATATTGTTTAAAAACAAGCAAATAAATTAAAATAAAAATTCTATAATTGCTAAAAAACAAGCAATTAAACTTTATAAAATAATTTTATATTTTTTTTAATGTCTTTAAATGTCCATAAATAAATTGAAACAAAAAAATTACAATCATTTAACTAAACAAGTTAGTCAAATTTGCTAAAAAAACATAAAAAAGTCTATTAAAAAGTAACTGCCCCAATATATAAAATATAAAATATAAAAACAAAGCAATATAAAAAGTATATAAAGTTCTAAAAAACCTAAAAACACACCTAATTTATAAAACTTCTATTTTATAGGTTTAAAATAAATTAGTTTTGTTTTAAATAATGCCACTAAAAAGCCATTTAAATCTTTAATTCAAAAATTGCAAAACAAGCCTTTTTTGCTGAACACAAATTAGTTTTTTTAACTTTAAAATTTAGAATTTGACTCCTAAAAAAATAACTCAATGCTTTACAAAACAAACTTTTTGAATAAAAACTAATCAAAGCTACAAAGCAACCAAAATAAAAAAATTCTAAATTCTTATTAGTTTTTTTTAACACAAAATAGCAAATAAAACCTATAATAAAAAATTAACAGCAATGCCCCACTAAATCAACAGCAAAAATAAAATGCAGAAAGCCAAAACTCAATATTAAAAAAAACTAAGCCTTAACACAGCTCTATATAATCAAGCTATCGCTTTAAGAAAAAAACGTAAAATCTCTAAGCACAAAAAATAATTATATATTTTATAAAAATATTATAAAATTAAACTATAAAAATATACATTTTACCCAAAACATATTCAATATGTTATAAATATATAAACATACAATGCTACTTAATATCCTATTAAGCTCCAAAAAACTACAATATTTTCTTTCAAATCACTATGTTTAAAAAATAAAAATAAAATCAAAAAATCTAATTAAATATATCCCTCTTTTAGATAAAAATCTTTAAGCTGTAAATAGCTTTAAATCCAAAAGCAAGCAAAAAAGCATCTATATTAATGCAAATTACCTAATAAAATAAAAATCACTAAAACCTAGTCTACCAATAAAACAAAAACAAAAATTCCTCTATTTTGCCTGCAGTTAACCAAACTATTCAGATCAATAACTGCCCAAAAACCACATTCTTCTTATCTTTTAAAATCAAAAAAGCCAGTACCAGCTAAAAAGAACTCAACATACCATGCATTTACTAGCACAATAAAAATTATATTCTGATTTATGTCCTATCTTATATTTATCCTATAGCCAAAATTATTATATTTAATTGCTTCATAAAACAATCTAATTCAAAACCACATAAAAATTAAATTAAAATATAATTTATTTTATTCAACTTAAACCACAAAATGTTTTAAATACTATCAAAAAATACTAAAATTTAAATACACTTGCTAAAATTAAAAAAACTTGGTTAGCCAAATCTTTTAATTAGAAATTATCATTAAAAATTAAATATATCCACTGCATGCAACTGACAAATTGGGTATTCACCCATGAAAACTTATGCTCTAATACATCTGTTAGTATATAAAGGTGCCACAGGACTCTGTCACTTTTGCAGATCCAGACTAACACAGCTACCCCTCTGATATTAATTATACACCAACAAACATTAAAAACACAAACAAAAAATTAACTAACTCCCCATATTGCACACAAAATCCAACTATCCCAAGTGTCCAGCCAAAAAACAAAAAAAAACCCATTAAACACAAAAAAGTGTACCAAATAAACTCCTCAAAAATAAATGTACTTATCCTAGCTTATTGCTCCAAAACTCTACAATAAATTATTTTATTAAAAAATATTGGCTACATTACACAATAAAACACTGTATAATAAATATTTATATTCATTTATATATATATAAAAAATAAAAATTTCCTTTATAAATTAAAAAATCCAAATTAACATAACACTAGCATGTTCAAAAACACTGCTCACAGCTAAAACTTAGCTAATAACCAAAATAACCAACCCAAAACATTAAAATAAATCCAAACGATCAAATCTGCAAAAACACTAATCTAATCAAAGCTACAACAAAGCAACCAAAATACAAAAATTCTAAATTCTTAGTTTTTTTATAATGAAATAGCAAATAAAACCTATAATAAAAAAATTAAAAAGCAATGCCACTGTAAATCAACAGCAAAAATAAAATGCAAAAAACCAAACAAAAAACAATATTGAAAACACTAAGCCTTAACAGAGCTCTATAAAATCAAACTATGGTTTTCATAAAAATACATAAAATTTCTATAACCACAAAAAATAATTACACATTATATAAAAATATAAATATTGTAAAAATTAAACTATAAAAATATACCGTTTACCCAAGACACACACAACATATGTTTTTATACATATACACATACACATACACACATACATATACACACATACACACATACATATACATACATACACACATACATATACACATATATATATACACACACAAACATGCAATGCTACTTAATTAAAATCCTATTAAGCACCAAAAAACTACAATATACTCTTTTTCAAATCACTATATTTAAAAAACAAAAATTAAAAATAAAACAATCAAAAGTCTAATAAAATATCCTTTTTTAAATAAAAATCTTTAAGCTGTAAATAGCTTTAAATCCAAAAGCAAGCCCAAAAGGATCAATATTAATGCAAATTACATAATAAAATAAAAATCACTAAAACCTAGTCTACCTATAAAACACAAAAAATTCCTCTATTTTGCCTGCAGTTAACAAAACTATTCAGATCAATAACTGCCCAAAGAATATATTTTTTATCTTTCAAAAAATCAAAAAAAGCTTACACCAGCTAAAAGCAAACATACCAGGAATTTCCAGCACAACAAAATTTATATTCTATGTCCTATCTTCTAATATTTATCTTATAGCCAAAATTATTATATTTAATTTCTTCATAAAACAATCTAATTAAAACCACATAAAAATTAAATCAATATAAATATTTTATTCAACTTAAAACACAAAATGTTTTAAATATAAAAAATACTAAAATTTAAATAGTTGCTAAAATTAAAAAAACTTAATTAGCCAAATCTTTTAATAAAAAACACAAACAAAAAATTAACCCACTCCCCGTAGTGCTCACAAAATCCTTCTAACTACCCCAAGTGTCCAGCCAAAAACAAAAAAACCCATTAAACACCAAAAATTATACCAAATAAACTCCTCAAAAATAAATGTACTTATCCTAGTTCATTGCACTAAAACTCTACAATAAATCATTTATTTAAAAAATATACATACCTACATTACACAATAAAACTAAAATGCTAAATATATATATTCATTTTTAATATATATAAATAAAAATGTCCTTAATAAATTAAAAAGCCAAATTAACTTAACACTAGCCTGTTCAAACACACTGCTCACAACTAAAACTTAGCTAACAACCAAAAAACCCCCAAAACACTAAACTAAATTCAAGCAACTATAAAATCTGCAAACACACTGCCAAGCACGAATAAAATATATTCAATCTTTTTACTCACAGAAAAAGCATTACCCAACAGCCCTTCCATTCATTAAAACCAAAAAAATTAAGTCTACATAAAGCTCCACCAGCAAAACATTGCCATAGCCCCATGCTAAAAAAGCCCGACCAAGTCCTGTGAACCAACACTGCTATAAATTGCCAAAAACTAACTGCCTAAATCCATGCTTCTCACTGCAAAAAACACCCCTCCGCCTCAAAATAATTCTACACCAACTGCTAATCATTCTGCTGCTTCTTCTAATACTTCTTTTCCTCCTTTAAACAGCATATATATATAATGCTAATAACCTCTCCCTGACCACTAATAATTATTTCATAACTTCACTATTTGCTAAACAAACCAAACATGGCTGAGAGCCGGACACCGCAGTCCCTGAGTGAGGGGCAAGAAAGGGGAACATGGTCAAGAGCTGGATGCCGCAGTCCCTTAGAGAGGGGCAGGAAGGGGGCACACAGCCAAGAGCCTGATGCTCCAGTCAGGGCCAGCTCCAGGCACCAGCGACCAAACACATGCCTGTGGCCGCAAGTCCCAGGCGGGCAGCCTGACCTCTGCCATCGGGGCAGGGGGGAAGTCAGGCTGCTTCTGGCGGCATTTCAGCAGGGGGGCCCGCAGCTTCGGCAGCATTTCGGTAGCAGGAACAACGATGTCATGGGACCCATGGACCTCCCGCGGAAACACCGCCGAATCCACAGCAGCCGCGGTCCTTCCGCCGCAATGCTGCCGGAGACAGGCGTGCTGTGGAACTTCCGCACTTGGGGCAGCAAAAACGATAGGGCCGCCCCTGGCCCCCAGCCCTGCACAGGAGGAGAAAGGGGGAACGTGGTCAGTTTAAATGTACGTGTGTAAGTATAAAAGTAGCTTAGGGCTGAGGCATTAACTTTTTCCTTCCCCTAAGTAATGTAAAAAAAATAGCTCAGTGATTTATGCATTGTCCTGCTAAACCCAAAGTTGTAAATTCAATCCTTAAAAATGCCATTTAAAAATGTAAAGCAAAAAAAAATTAATTAAAAATTAGTCCTGCTTTAAGCAAGAGGTTAAACAATCTCCTGATGTCCCTTCCAACCCTACTATTCTATATAAAAGTGTTCAACACTTTCTATTGTTATTTTATGTTAATAAAGCTTTAATATTTAGTCACAGGGTGTGTTCTCTTCATCTCCACTCCTACAATCCCATAATCTCAGCCTAATCAACTAAAACCCGAAAACAACAAAAATCTGTCAGTTTTAATACAAAATTAAATTTTAAAAAGCCCTGCAAAATGTATCCCATCTGTTTTGCCCTTATTTCACATTTGTTTCTCTAGCACTGTTAATGTTATATATTGGAAAATTGCATAATTAAAAATGTGCCCACTCTCAGTAAGTCTAAAAACCAAAAAAGGGTTTAGCATTCCTCTCTCCATCCCTGTTAGTAAAACAAAGTGCAAGTGAATGTACTCTATGTACATTGGCCAAACTGGACAGTCTCTATGCAAAAGAATAAATGGACACAAATCTGACATCAGGAATCATAACATTCAAAAACCTGCAAGAGAACACTTCAACCTCCCTGGCCATTCCATTAAAGATTTAAAGGTGTCAATTTTAAAACAGAAAAACTTCCAAAACAGACTCCATAGAGAAGCTGAGGAACTGGAATTAATTTGCAAATTGGACACTATCAACCAAGGGTTAAACAGAGACTATGAGTGGCTTTCTTATTACACTAATTGAATGCATTTCCCTGTTAAGTTCCCTTCAAAGATTCTTATCACCTGTCAGACAGATCCACTACAAAAGGTTTTTTCCACTTGCTGATAATGGCCCATTCAAATTAAACAGCTTCTTAGAATTGGTATGGTAATATACAACTTTTTTTTCTGTGTATATAAATACATCTTACTTCTGTTCCATTCTATGCATCTGATGAAGTGGGCTATAGCCCACAAATGCATATGCTGAAATAAACCGGTTAGTCTCTAAGGTGCCACAAGTCTCTCTCATCTTATTTACTAATTATAAACGTTCAAGTTAATAACTCAAAAAAATCTGTCTCCACACATATAATTCTTAATGCACATAATCTTAGCTGTATCATGCCTAAAATACATTTATATATATATATATATATATATATATATATATACACACATACACACACACACACCCCTAAAATTAAGCAATTAAAAGCATAAATCAAACTAAGCAACTCAAACCTACACCCAAAAGAAGTTGCAATCCTTAAAACAAAATTTCCAGGCAAAAAAACACTAGCTAAGCAAATACCAGTTCTTCAAAAACTTGTCAAAATTTAACCATTTTTGCTCAGCATATGCCATAACAACACTGTCTGCCACAAAAAACATTTAAAGAATTAAATGCCAGTTGGCCATGAGTTCTGCCCAGGTAGCAACCCTCTCACACACACACAAAAATGCAAATAACCTTATAAATAAAATGTTTAAAAAAACCCAAAAGGCTAAGGGCTAATTAAAAAGTCCAACCTCCTTGCTAAATTAATAAAACCAAGCTAGTACCCATAGTGAAAAACAGTTTAGCAAAAAAAGCAAAATAAAGCTCAAGCAAGCAAATTAAGAAACAAATTAAAAACTTAAAAAGCCTAATAAAAAAATATACGCACATAATTTCAAATCCCCAAATACTTAAAATAACAATTTAACCTAATAAAAATATCATTTAAAAACAAGCAAATAATTTAAAACAATAAAAAATAACTCTATAATTGCTAAAAAACCAAGCAATTAAACTTTATAAAATAAAACATTTCTTAATGTCTTTAAAATGTCTATAAATAAATCAAAACAAAAATATTTCATTTCAATCATTTGACTAAATTGTCCCATTTGCTAAAAAGAAAAAATTATATTAAAACTTAACTGCCCCAATATATAATAAAATATATAAACAAAGCAATATAAGAAATATTACACATATATATATCTGTGTATATAAATATATCAAATTCTAAAAACCTAAAAAACTCACCTAATTTATAAAACTCTTGTTTTATAGGTTTAAAGTAAATTAGTTTTGTTTTAAATAATGCCACTAAAAATCAATTTAAATCTTTAATTAAAAATTGCAAAACAAGCCTTTTAGCTAAACACAAATTAGTTTTTTTAACTTTAAAATTTAGCATTTAATTCCTAAAAAATAACTCAATGCTCTACAAAACTTTAAATGTTTTTAAATAAAAACTAATCAAAGTTACAACAAAGCAACCAAAATAAAACCATTAAAAAATTCTAAATTCTTATTTTATAATGAAATAGCAAACAAAACCTATAATAAAAAAATTAAAAAGCAATGCCCCTCTAAATCAACAGCAAAAATAAAATGCACCAAAACAAAAACCAATATTAAAAACACTAACCTTTAACATAGCTCTATATAATCAAATTATTGCCTTAATAAAATTACGTAAAATCTCTATAAGCACAAAAAATTACACATTATAAAAAAATGTTATAAAATTAAATAAAAAATATACATTTTACCCCAAACATATACGTGATAAAATCTCTATATATAAGCATGCAATACTACTAAATTAAAATCCTATTACATACCAAAAAAGTACAATATTTTCTTTCAAATCACTATGTTTAAAAAACAAAAATTAAAAATAAAATCAAAAATCTAAATTTAAATATATCCCTCTTTAGATAAAAATCTTTAAGCTTTAAATCCAAAAGCAAATCAAAAAGCATCAATATGAATGCAGATTGCCTAATAAAATAAAAATCACTAAAACCTAGTCTACCTTTAAAACACAAAAAATAAAAATTCCGCTATGTTGCCTGCAACAAAAATATTCAGCTCAATAACTGCCCAAACATTCTTTATCTTTAAAAAATCAAAAAAGCTAATACCAGCTAAAAAGCAAACATAACATGCATTTACCAGCACAATAAAAATATTCTATTTTATGTCCTATTATATGTAGCCTATCACCAAACTTATTTTAATGTCTTCATAAAACAATCTACTTCAAAACCACATAAATTACATCAAAATATAAATATTTTATTCAATGAAATGTTTTAAATACTTTCAAAATATATTAAAAGTTAAATACACTTGCTAAAATTAAAAAAACCCTTCATTAGCCAAATCTTTTAATTAAAAACACAAACAAAATTAACCCACTCCCCATATTGCTCATAAAATCCTTCTAACTACCCCAAGTTTCCAGCCAAAAAACTAAGAAAAAACATTAAACACCAAAAATTATACCAAATAAACTCCTCAAAAATAAATGTACTTCTCCAAGCTTATTGCTCCAGAATTCTACAATAAATCATTATATATATATATAGCATACATTAAACAATAAAACTAAAATGCTATATAAATCTATTCATTTTTAATATATATATACATAAATAAAATACAAATTTCCTTTATATATTAAAAAAGCTAAAAAAACCAAATTCACTTAACACTAGCCTGTTCAAACACTGCTCACAGCTAAAACTTTGCTACCAAAAAAACCCCACTAACATAAATCCAAGCAACTATAAAATCTGCAAATACTGCCAAGCATTAAATATATTAAATCTTTTTACTCACAAAAAAGCATTATCCAAGAGCCCTGCCATTCATTAAAACCAAAAAATTAAGTCTACATAAAGTTCCACCAGCAAGACATTGCCCTAGCCCCATGCTAAGAAAGCCCTACCGAAGTCCTACTAAACACCAACACTGCTATAAACTGCCAAAAAATAACTTTGTAAACCCATGTTTCTCAATGCAAAAAAACTCCCTCCACCTCAAAATAACTCTACACCAACTGCTAATCAGCCTGCTTCTCCTTCTAATACTTCTTTTCCTCCTTTAAACAGAAAAAAAATTGCTAATAACCTCTCTCTGATCACTAATAAATGTTTCATAACTTCAGTATTTGGTAAAAAAACCAAAGCACTACAAAATAATGAGCTACTAACCTCTCCCCTATGTAATGCTAAACCACAATTGCTCCCCGCAAAAATATTCCCTCTACTAAACTTGCCAAAATCCAAAAATTCCTGGTTACAAAAAATATTAAAAACTAACCCTAATAAAAAACAAAAATTATACACTAATAAAACAACTTATAAAACCCTTGCTTAAAAATATAGTATTAGTTACATTTTAAATATAGTATTAATTACATTTTAACATTTATTCCACCAGCTGCACCCCATGTTTTTAAATATTTAGCATGTATTGCCCTTCCTAAGTAGCTTTCAAATAAAAAAAAGCAAAAGCACCTTATTGCCACAACCACTGCCCCTGCCATTATCACTACCACTCCTATACCACACCCAAACACAAATATTATTTATTTGAATAAAACCAAATAACCAAAAACTTTATACTTCAATCATTTAAATATTTTTTAAAAAATTTTAAATTCAAAACATCCCATATAAGCAAACAAATAAAAAACAAAAATAAAAATATATATTACTATAAATGTTATAGTAATATTATCTAGCCAATTTATTACTCATTCTCCTAAATACTCTCAGCTATATTCTTCCCTTGCACTTGCTCAAAATACAGCTGTCTCTAATTTTATTGCTTTGAATAAAATTTTATTTTCTTCCACAAACACGTTTGGTGTCATGGAGATCACACAAAGTCAACTAGTGTTCCCTTTTTCTAACAGCAATGAATAATGTTATGAAGACTTTAAACCTCTGTGACTGATTAATTTAAAAGAATGGCTTTGTTTCAGGGAGTTAAATATGTAGCAATCTGGAATGGTTACTTTATGAAGGCTTAGGAGTACATTTAAAATATAAAATCAGCTCAGAAATACTCATTAAGAAAATGTAAAACAGAGAAGAGCTGCATCATGTATTCCATAATATTTAGCTGGCTCGCCCTTACTAGGAAGTTTTTTCAAATAAATGTCTGACAAACTTCAGGGCATAATAAAACACCTGTGACTGGTAGTTTTTATTCCCAAGTTTAGTGCTTTTAATTAGATACTTTCTGCATGTCCCTTCTGGGTTAGGGAAAGGGTAAGGGGGTCTCTGTGGGGAACTGTGACTCTCCACCACTCTGAGGTGATTCCTACCCCACAGCTCCCCCAGGGCTACAATCTTGGGCTGCCCCTGGGCATAGGGGCACCAGTTTAATAATACTGCCTAGGACCCCAGAAATCCTCAGGACAGTCCTGACCAGGGAAGGGGAAGAGCCAGTGACGCTAAAGGACAATGTTAGCCCAAAAGCCAAGGGGGATAAACTCACCAGGGATCAGCTGAGACTAGAAACGACAAGACAGTTCCTCTCTCCCCCGCCCAGCGGGG
This sequence comes from Dermatemys mawii, assembly GCA_007922305.1. Classification (NCBI taxonomy): domain Eukaryota; kingdom Metazoa; phylum Chordata; order Testudines; family Dermatemydidae; genus Dermatemys; species Dermatemys mawii. Next base: position 1,426,911 of record ML677412.1, read on the forward strand.
CGTGGGGGGGTCGTCTGGAAAACCCCAAACCAGCTGCATGCTGGAGCAGGTTCTGCAGAGGATTCTCCAGCCCTCCTCATAGGAGGGAGCCCGGCTTAGATCTGGCCCTTAAATAAAGCCCCTGCTTTCCCCACTCATCAGCTGCAGCTGGTGAAACTCCCTGCACCTGGGGAGGACAGACCGGCCCCGCCTCCTCCCAAGGCAGCCACAGCTGATGAGGGCTGGGGGGTCAGCCCTTACAATGAGCTGCCCTCTGCTGACAGCTCCAGGTTCTCATCGACCCCAAAGCCGGACGGGATCCCTGTGATCCTGTCACCTGGCCCCTGCCTGCCCCAGGCCCTGAATTAATCCTGCTGGACCCAGAGCAGATCTCTTAGGAACCCCCCCCCCCATCTGGATTTAAACCTGGGCAGAGCTGGAGAATGCACCGCAGCTCCGGGGGGATGGTGTAAATCAGGACCCCTGCGCTCTATCCCCAGCACTGGGAAGGGATTGGGGTCTAGTGGGGGGCTAGAAGCCAGGACGCCCAGGGCATGGACAGGGGCAGGGGTAGTGGAGAGAAGAGGGGATTTAGCAGAGCCCAGGCTGTTCTCTCCCCTTAATGTCCTGGGATCTGCCAGTCAAAAAGATCCACGTCCCGGCCACCTACTCAGCAATGAGCCAGATCACTGCCCCCACCCCCACCCCCAGCCTGGGCACTGACCCCCAGGGCCCTCTCCTGCTTGCCTGAGCCCCATCCCCATAACACTCACCCACCCTGCTCCTGTTCTTGTTCAGGAGGCACCGTGCCCCGGGCGCCTTCCAGGGCTCTGCCTTCGATGGTCACTGCTCTGGAGAGGCCGAGTGGCCGATGCGCGGGTGACAAGTGACTGACTGAGGCGCTTGCTGGGGGATGGTTCTGAGAGCGGCCTGGTGCCACAGGGGGGTTTTAGGGACCAGCCTGGCTCTGGAGGGATTGGGGGAGGGTCTGTCAGGGGCTCTGCCCGGAGAGCAGGTGCTGATGAAGCCAGTGCGGTACCTGGCTGCCTGGCCCCCCCTGCTCGGCGTGTGTCTCCACAGATCCCGGTGCTCTGTGACATCCCCATGGTGCAGCCGGACGGAGACACCACGGGAGAGGCTGTCCTGGCCCCAGTGAAGGAACTGACCCGGTACCGGGCCCAGCCAGGATGTCTGGGTTCTCCCCCTCGTTCTCAAAGTGGGATGGTCTCATCAGTGGCCTAGAAAGCAGGGAAGCTGGGTGCTGTCCCTGGCTGGGGTGGGGAAAGGCAGGGGCTGAATGAGGTGACGTTCACAGCTCTCCCTGGGCAGGTACAACCTGGGCCATCGCTACGTCCCACTGGGGAGCCAGAGTCTTGGGTCCAGGACCTACAAGGAGCCGATCATCTTTGTGTATCAATAAATTGCCCCCAAAGGCCTCCTCAGTGTCCGGGTGCCGTGTTCCATTCCCTGCCCCCTTGAGCCAGCCAGTCTCCCTGCTTGGGGTCTGGACTGGAGCTGGTGTCCCCTGCAGAGAACAGGCCCCGGGTCCCATTTCCTACTCCTCCCCCCACCACTCCCGAGCAGACCAGTCTGCAGACGTCATGCTCTGGGCTGGCTGTGACCCTGCTCTCCAGGAAGGTCCGACGTGGTTATATTGCCGAGACCTTTATGGATTAACCCCCCACCCACAGCATAAAGTGAACCCCATGCTCCTGGGCTAGATGGTGACCCAAGACCCCGATGGGGAGGAGACCCCGCCCTCCCCACTGATCGACCCCCCTGCATGAAAGGAGGATCAGGTCAGGTCTGTGGCTTTACTCCCCCTTCCAGGAGTCCTGACGCCCAGCCCCATGCTCGCTCCAAAGGGGTCACCGTCGATGCTGACTTTCCTTTGCCCTGGGGGACCGTCTGCTCTAGGGCACCATAAAGCAGCCACCTAGAAATGCGGCTTCTTGTATGTGAAACTCTCTACCCCAGGGCACGAGAGCTCTTCAAGGGAGCCAGGCCTTGGCAGCCCATGGGGTACTTGGTTATCCTTCTTCGAGACCCCTGCTGCCAGCTTCTGGGAGGGAGTGATCCCATCACGAGGAGGGGTCAGAGGTGGGGGGCCCTGCAGATCCATGGCGCTATGGGAGGAAGCTGGCAGAAGGAAGGGGTCCATGTGAGACAAAGCCCTGAGTCACTCAGCGGACCTGTCTTGGCATCCCAGGCTTCGGGCCTTTTGCCGGTGAGTTGGGTGAGTCTCGGGGCCTGCAGCGAAGGGTTAGGGGGTGCCATCCGGGGGCGGGGGGCTGGGTGTGAGACCCCAGCCAGCTACAGCAAGGCCAGGCGCCCCTATGGGGTAAGAGGCTGGTTTAAAGTGCCCAGCAAGGCTACACAGCAGTGCAGGGTAGAACGTGAAGAACAACGCTGTACGTATGGGGCAGAGGGGATGTGGGGATGTGGGGCAGGGTCACCAGCCAACAGCCCTGCTCCTGCCACCCCATCCATCTCCGCCAGGCTCCGCGGTTCACCCCAGCTCTGTGTCATGCCAATGTTGGGGTTCGCAGTAACAAATGACAGGACCCTCCCCATGTCCCTTATTCAGGCCGGCAACGTCGTCAAGTCTCCGTCGCACGGCCAACCCCCGCTTCACCCCACCCACCCCTTTGACCAGCCCCTGTCCACTCCCATCATCCTCGCTGATCCCAGGTCAGCTGCCTCCCCCCGGCCCTTCCTCCCCCGCCCTGGCCGCTGGCTCCTGCCGCTTCTTGCCCAGGGACCCAGCAGCATCTTCTCTCAGGCGCATGCGATGGACCCTTCCAGGGGACCCCACACACCCTCCAGTTCCAGGGGAGCTCGGTTCCAGCCGCTAAGGCAGAGCCCAGGCTGCTCACAAGCACTGCCCCCCATCACACAGCCTCTGCCCCCAAAACTGCCCCCTGGCAGCTCCAGATGCTCCAGCCCTCCCCCCCCAGCAGCATTTCCTCTCCTCCCACCCACCCCCCTGCCGGCTTGTGAGGCTGGCCCAGAATCCTGGCAGCCCGAACAAAGCCGTACTCTCTCCAGCCAGTCCAGGGCTAACCCCTCCCTGACCAGCAGGGACCCCCCTTCCCAGGTGCAGAAATGGGGGGAACAAGGCCACTCCGCCCCCTTGGGCTCCTGCCCACTGAGACCCTGAAGGAACAAGGTCCCCGAAAGCAGTCCAGCCTCTGTCCCAGAGGCTCCCCTACCCCAATCCCAGAGACCCAGCAGCTCCTCACGCCCGCCCAGTGGGAATCTTTTTATTGGCACAGCCGAAGGTTCCTCGGGGGACGGCGGCGCCGGAACGGGGCTGCCACCACTGGACGCTGCTTCGGAGCGGGACGGCGTGGAAGCCGTTGGCAGATCTGGGGCCAGGGCCAAAGCCGGCGGGCTCCGTGGGCCGCCACTACGTGGCAACGTCGCTCCAAGCCTCAGCGTCCATCTAGGAAGCAGAGAGACCGGACCTGAGAATGGAGCCTCCGGGCTGGGCTCTTCCTACAGTCCTGCCCCGTACTCCTCCCACTGTATGTCCTGGCTCCAGCTCCACTCATCTGTCTCCCCCCTGGCCCCATCCCATTCCACCTGCATGGGCATCAAGGGCTCCGGCCTGGGCTCCCAACCCAGAAGCTCCCCATACATGCCCACCTCCCTGCCCCCCATGTGTCCGGCTCCCCTCCTTTCCCTGTTTGTGCCTGCTCAGGTCTCCCAAGGACTCTGTGCCCCCTGACACGCCAGAGATCCCCACCCGCCACCTAAAATGCAGCAACCGTGGTCGGGCCCTTGGGAACGGACGCCCTTGATTACAGCCCCAGCTAGACGCCAACCTACCTTGTTCTTCGCCAGCCCCGCCACACGGCCTCACTGGGGGACTGTAAAAAAAGCACAAGAGCCTGTAAGAATCCCATAGCGGGGTCACTCATTCCCACCAGCCTCTTCTCTGCCCTGCCCCTCAAACCTCTGCCATCATAGGGGGTGGGCACAAACCCCGCCCTCAGGGAATCTAGTACCCAGAGCCACTAGTCAGATGTAGGAATGTTTCCCTGCTCCCCTGGAAACTTCCAGCTGGAGCACACCCATCTTTCCTGCCCCGGGGAGCCGGCTGGCCCGGACAGCCACCACCAGTGGGCAGCTATTCAGTGAAGGACCTAGGCCCGGCTTTGGTGGACAGGGTGCCGCATCACAGCAGTTCTGGCCACATGTTCTTGGGGGTGCTGAGAGCTTTGGGAAACCGGGGCCCAGCTGTGCCCTTGGGAATGGGGCGCTCGTTGGCTCTCCTATGAGCAGTCTCCGCCCGACGGGCCCTGGACGAAGCACGCCCCACCCAACCCATCTAGGTGCTTATATGGCACTCTTCTCTCCCACAGGACTAATGAAGGGCCAGCCTGGGGCCCCTTCCCTATGGGCATGGGGTACTCATAGGGCCGCTGCCCGTGCTGCACCGAGGGTAGCACCTGTCTCTAGGGCTGTAGAAGGTGCTGGGAAGGTCCTAATTCCAGCCTGCTGCCCCTCGTCCTAAATCTGGGGCCGATACAGCCCTTCCCCCGGACACATTCACGTCACCCACGGAGGAGCGGGTTTTACAGGTCCCCCGCTGGGCCGGCCTGTTAGAGGCACAGGGCGGGAGGTTTGACTCTTTAGCTCCAACTAGAGCCATTCACGCTTTTAGCTCTGGAGGGGCCCGGTTCGATCCCTGCTCACCCCCAAGATGGCCACTGTCGGACACCACCCTACACGCAGCGAGGCAGAAGGAGATTCCAATGCAATGCAGTGGCTTCAGGGAAACCCGCAGGGTCGAGAGGTAAGGAGGTCTAACGCCCCAGAGCTCAGTGGGGACGAGGAACGGGGCCGCCAGCCCACCGGCCTTACCTTTCACGTCAAGCCTACAGTCCACCGAGGCTTCCCCCAGAGGATTGACCGCTTTGCAGGTGTACACGCCGCCGTCAAACGGGCTGGGTTTCCGGATTTCCAGCGAGCAAACCCCCTCGTTGATCACGGCGATGTACCGGGGGTCTTCCCCAATCTCCGTCTGGTTTTTCAGCCAGATGATTTTGGGCTGAAAGACGGCGGGTTTCGTTAGCCGTGGAAACGAGCTTGTTTCCCAAAGAGCTGATGGGGCAATGGGGTAGCTTCCTGTGTGCGTGTGTCATGGGGCTTTGGCTTAACCACATAGGTGGCACCGTTCCCTGGGCAGTGGTAAGACACCCTGATGCCATGGAGAGGGGAAGCAGGCAAGTATCACTAGCCTCGTTTTAGACATGGAAAGCTCCAGGCTGCGGTGGCGTGACTTGCCTGCAGCTGTACAGTAAATAAACAGCGCCAGCAGGATTAGAACCCAGGTCCCCCAGCTGCCGGCTCTATACACTTCATCCTCTGCTTCTTCAAGGCAGCCGGAAAGTCTATGTGGGGGGAGGGTGGTGGATGGGGGTGGGGAGCCCAGGCAGAGTCTCTGCCCCCGCCAGGGTTGGCGCGCTCCCTTGACCTGCCAAAATGGGGCACTGCATTCCCAATGCTCTCAGATAACTCCTTCGGACACCGACCCCGCTCCTTGCTGGTGCTTCCCAGGCATCCACACAGTAACACTGCAGGCTCCAGCAGCCGCTCAGGCCCCCGTGAAGAAGAGACGTGCGAGGGAGGGTGGAGTCTCACCTTGGGGAAGGCCCGGACGCAGCAGAAGAGCTGCGTGTTGTAACCTTTGGTGGTGGACCTGTCCGCCAAGGGCTGGGTGAACTTAGGAGGTTCGGAGAAGTCCCGGTCCAAGTACTTCTCGGGCTTGTACACAATTTCTAGGAAACAAACAGCAAGTCACGGCAATGGCTGCCTGTGCCCCGGCGCTCGGACCAGGCAGCGGTTCGGCTCGGGGCGCCCTCAGCAGAGAAGCACTGAATACTCCAGAACACCCGTCCTCCCAGGAACAGAAGCAAATCCTGAGCCGCAGCCAAGAGTTGGTCACTGGAATGTGTCCCCGCCCCGTGCTCCATACCAGCCCGGGAGAACCCCCACCCCCCACTCCTGCAACAGCCTGATGTCTCCTGAGATCCCACCTCAACCACCAATCTTATCTCAGAGGCCCTACATCTCATGCTGAGAGAGCAGCTCAGAGGCCATGCCACCCCATGCAGGAGATCACAGGAGAGAAAGCAACAGGTTTGCGGGAAATTACCAGGAAGACGCCCCTCCTGGAAAAAAAGCTATTTTAGGAAGGTTTAAGGGAGTATTATTTGGGACCATTTTTCATATCCTTCCACCTTTGAAGCTAGGGGCTGAATCCAATGTTGCGGATCCCAAAGAGGGCCACAGATCCTCCCCAAAGGGCTCTAAGCTAGCGGTGTGCCTTTCCCACCATACCGTCCGCTACCGCAGGCTCTTGGTGGGGTCGGGAATACGGGCTGCGCTAAGACTCACCCACCTGGTTTCCGGATGTGGGCCAGCTGGGTGGTGACGGCCGCGGTGGCGCTGTGCCCGCAGGCGTTCTCCGCAAACACCCGGAAGGAGTAGCTGTTGCCGATGATGAGGTCCGAGACGGTGCAGCTGGGCCGGGGGCAGCGCTCCAGCACGGTGAACCATTGCTGAAAGCCAAGGGGAGCCGGGCGGTGGGTGCCGGGACTGGCGAACGCCACCCAGCCCCACGGCAAGCCCCAGTGCTGGGAGAGTGGGGCCAGCCCCCCAGCCACGGTGACAGCGCAGGTTGGCCGGCAGCCCCTCAGCCCAGCGCCTGTGGGGAGCCCTGGGCCCTGGTGCTCCAGCTATGGGACTGAGCTCCACTCAGGCACCGAGTTGGTCTTTCCCCGCAGCGTCCCTGCTGCAGCCCCTCAGCCCCCCTTGCTCTCCTTAGCCCCCCCGACCTGCCCGCCTCCCTCCGTCAGCCCGTCGCTCTCCGTTGGCTCTTTTCTCCCAGATTTTAACACCACATCCCAGGCACCCAACGGCCACCTGGCCCCTTCTCCAGCCCCATCTCCCAGGGCTGTCCCACCATCTCTGATCCTGTTGGTTGCCTCTCCCCAGGCACGGCTGGTTCTACCCCACCCCAGCCTCACTAGCACCCCCCTCAGTGTTGCCTGTGGTGTCTCCCCACAACCGCCATCCAGGGGTGTCCCTTAGGGGCTTCACCTTGAGGCCCCTCCTCTTCCCCCTTCGCCCTGGGTGACCTTCTGTGTGCTCTGATGGCTTCAGCTGCCATCTCCCAGAAGTTTCTTGAAGCTCCCCCAGCCCATCCATTCAGTCTCATGTCCGCCCCAACTGGGGGTGGCCTGGCAGAGACTGAGCTCATCGACTTGAAGGCCAGAAGGGTCCATCATCTCATCTGACCTCCTGCACACCGCAGGCCACAAACCCTCATCCACCCACCCGTGTAATAGGCACATTGCTTCTGGCTGCATTATTAGAGTCCTCAAATCATGAAACCCCCAGGGTCTCGGCCGATCTGACCTGGAGGGGAAATTCCTTCCTGAACCCAAATAGGGTGACTCGCTAGACCCTGAGCATGTGGGCAAGACCCACCAGCCAGATACCTGGGAAGGAAATCTCTGTAGTAACTCAGAGCCCCCACATCTGGTGACCCATCTCTGACCGTTGGAGATATTGGCTCCAAGCCACCGTAGGAAGATGCCTCCCACCATCCCCGCCAGACACTTATCAAGCTCTATCTTGAAGCCAGGTAGGTTTTTTGCCCCCGCTGCCCTGCTTGGGAGTCTGCTCCAGAACTTCACTCCTCTGATGGTTAGAAACCTTCGCCTGATTTCTAGCCTAACCTTGTTGCTGGCTAGTTTATATCGCCCAGTAGAGAATCCAGGGCCTGTCCCATTACTCAGGCCTTGGGGCCACCCTTCCAGTCAAAAATAAGCCACGTAGCCACAGCAGTGGGGGCAACAGGGAGGGGCTAGCTGCAGAGCAGACACCCCCTAGGAACTAAAAGAGATTCCTCCTCTGGGCAACTCCGAAGTGGATGGACACTGATACCTTCCTCAACAACTGTTATTTTAGCCTATTAATTACACGTAGGGCCACACAGCCCCCAACTCTGATTTCCGCCAGGAGGAGACATCTGGTTGTCTTCTCCGTGCAACCCTTGGAGACACAGACGGGCCTCCCCTTGGGAGAGCCTCGAGAACCGCTCGGGGAGGCTTTGGTGGGCTAGCTGCAGAAAACCACACCAGCAGAAGATGCCGTTCCTGATGGCTTCGATAGCTACGGAGATACCAGCCTCCTTGATGTTGCTGTGGTGGAGAATCCTCCCTCAGCTGCAAAAAGTACCAGCCACTGAACGCCCCGAGCCAGACAGGCCTGGTGGCCGGCCCTCAGCCAGGGGGAGCCTTTAATGCCCAGGGTCAGCAGTTTGCTCTTGGAGCGGCTGCAGCTGTTGACACAACAGAGAACAGTTGCCCATGGGCCTGGCTCAGCAGGTCTTGCCCGCGTGACATTCTCCCTTTCGCCTGCCCGCAAGCATCACTCAGCAGCACCCAGGCTTTCGACAGGTGCCTGGTGGGGGTTGGGCCAAGGGGGGGGGATCTCACGACTTTAAAGGCTGAAAAGCGAGCAGGGCTGAAACCAGCATGCCGCTTCCCCTCCCCCACCCGCCCTGCCTTCCTCTTCCCCTCCCCCGCCTTCCTCTTCCGTACCCCTAAACGCTTCCTCGGGCCAGCCCCTCCTGCGACCTCCTCCAGCGGCAACAGGGCTCAAAGGTCTGGGGAAAAAGGAGGGTGGGGGGAGCTGCCATCACCCCTACATCTGCCCATTCGCCCATCCAGCGATTAATTCCGGGGGGGGCGGCCCGCCCCGAAGGGGGGCCGGGGCCCCATCAACTCAGCCCCTGCATCTGCTCTGCACATCTCTGCTCCTGCCCCTCTTCTCCCAGGCCTGGAGAGGGGCTGCACGGGGGCCCCTCTCCAGGCAGGAGGTTGCAAACTCCGCGTGTCAGACCATCTCCAGGGCATGCCCCCGAGCCCGCTCCCCGGTCTTCATGTCATTATACAAGCTTCCGGCCCTTTCTTTTCAGGCCCTATGCGGCTTAGCGCCCCCCCTGCCTATCCGCACCACACGGCCTTGACTTCCCCCACTTCGCTGCCCCTTCCGCGCCGACCTCCACTCCCAAACCCGCCAGTGCATCTTCTTCGGCGCACCCCCGGGGGCGTGCGACGTCCCCCCAGAGCGACCGCTGCCCTTGCCTCTTTCAGCCCCTCTCCGAGGCTCGCTTCGCTGGGCCGCCGACGGGCCACTCCCCGCGGAGAACGACGGGTCTGTGGGGACCCTGGACAGTCCCCTGATCTCTCGCTCGCATTGTTATTTTATAGAAATGGCTGATTTCAACCACTTCACTGTGAACAGATCTGGCCTGGGAAAAGGCACGAGCCCCCCACCCCCAACCCGCTCCATTATTTCCAGAAGCCACTTGCCTTGTCTTGCCTTCGCCTGCGAGCCCCGTCTGGACTGTACCTGGCCCAACGGGACCCAGATCCCGACCGGGGCTGTCGTGCAAATAACCGAACACCCTCCGCAGCGTCTGCCCCAGCTCACCCTCCCCGGGTCCCGCTGCTCAGCGGGGTCCCTCTGGACAGACGTCGCAGACTCACCCCGCTCTTCTGGTCTGATTTCTGGACCGTGTACCCTTTGAGGGCTGCGTTCCCGTCGTCCCGTGGCGGGCTCCACTCCAGCGCCGCGTTGAACCCCCACACGTCGACCAGCTTCAGGTTCTCTGGAGGACCCGGCTGCTCTGCAAGGACAGCCAGGGGCTTATGCAAGCCGCTGATGCCATCCCCTGGCTGGTACGGGGCGGGCACAGCAGCTCTCAGCAGTAGGCAGGGAGCTCACGCAGACACCTGCCTGTACAGATGGCAGCTGCCTTACTGAGTCCATGGGTCGTGGCACTGTGGATCAGTACGGGGTGGGAGTAACCAGGGCAGGGGTGGGCAAACTACGGCCTGGGGGCCGCATCCGGCCCTCCAGATGTTTTAATCTGGCTCTCGAGCTGCTGCCAGGGAGTGGGGTCAGGGCTTGTCCCGCTCTGTGCAGCTCCCAGAAGCAGCGACATGTCCCCCCCCGTCCAGCTCCTATGCGTAGGGGCAGTCAGGAGGCTCCGCACACTGCCCCTGCCCCAAACGCTGCCCCCACAACTCCTGTTGACTAGGAGCTGCTTGAGGTAAGCACTGCCTGGAGCCTGCACCCCTGACTCCCTCCTGCACCCCAACCTCCTGCCCCAGCCCTGATCCCCCTCTCGCCCTCCAAACCCCTCAGTCCCATCCCGGAGCACGCTCCTGCACCCCCAACCCCACCCCAGAGCCCGCACTCCCAGCCTGAGCCCTCATTCCCTCCTGCACCCCAACCCCCAATTTCTGGGGCATTCATGACCCACCACACAAGTTCCATACCCGGATGTGGCCCTCGGCCCAAAACGTTTGCCCACCCCAGAACTAGAGGAACCCTGAGCGGTCCCTCGCCCAGAATCTGCCCCAGCTCTTACGAATCTATAGCGCCCGTCCCCATGGGGTCAGAGCAGGGAGAGGCCTGCACGGGCGTCTGTCCAATTTCATGGGTTCCTCAGGTTTGCAGGAACTGGCAAGAAGATGCACCCTGTCTCCCAGCTCCTCCATCAGCCCACAATGACCCTCCCTCCGTTCCTACCCTCCATCTTATTCGTCCCTGTAGGGCATCTTAGCCTTATGCCCAGTAGCAAGCCCCCAAGCCCTGCACTGCCCCTCCTGCAGATCTTTCCCCCCACCACGCGCAGGAGGAGCCTCCAGGACAACACACACGCCGCTCTGCCCTGGATCTCTCCCCCATTGCTGGCCAGCTGGCAGTTTGGCTGACAACGCCATCCCCAGCCACACCAGGGCTTGGCTGTCCCAGCTGGGGCAGAAGTGAATCCTAAGGGGCTCCAAGGCGAATCTTGCTTGACGGCCGCAGGCCCATGAGAGCCGGCAGAGGCTGCAACGCTCCCTCCAGGCACCGACGCACGCCCGGGGCTCGGGCCGTTCTTACCAATCACGCGGATGTCGACGGTAGCCGTGTCCTCCAGCCGGTCGATCTGGATGCTCAGCCGGTACTGGCCAGAGTCGCTGCGCGCCGCCTCGCGGATGAAGAAAATGGTGTCCCGGTCCCCGTTGCGCACCGTCACCCTCTGGGGATCCAGGGGCCGGCCATCTTTGCTCCAGCTCACCTGGGGCCTCGGCTTTCCCTGGGACAAATGCGGAGGTGAAAGGTCAGGAGAGCAGGTCAGCTCCATTCGGGCACCACCCAGCCAGCTCTATGCCGGGGCTCCCCGGGCGGTCGTTGCTGGCAATGCACGGGACGGGGCACAGACGCGTCTTCGGAGAGGTCCGCTTTTCAAGGGGGCGGGTAGCTTTGCCTAGTGGGTAAATCCCTGGCTCAGCTGTGATTCCATCTCCAGTGCCTGTCTTCTTATTTCCCCTGCAGCCATGGCACCTGGGAGCAGTCCCTGCCAGTCAGCAGCCTCACGGACAAAGCCAGCTGGGCCCACACATGCTAAGACTACAGCTAGCGCGTCAGTTGTGACCCCAAATACAGCGTCCAGCAGAGCGGGGATAGCCTGGGGCCTGGATCCTCCAGTGGGAGCCACGGGGGACCCTCTCCATGACCTCCTGGCTCTGGCCACCCGCTCACAATCTAGTCTAATAGGCCATGGCAGCGTCAAACTCTCGGTTTCTCTTGCCTTTGTAGAGAGCCCAGGATGTGCAGAGGGAGGAGCGCAGGGTCCACGGAATAGACCTGCTTGGTTCGGTAAACAGACGGGGCAGACTCCAGGGCTGGACAGATTTCTCAGCCCTAGGCCGGTCATGTGGCATCGGGGTCAACAGTTACCGTCCCCATTTCACCCCCAGCACAGTCAAACGTCCTGTCCCCTCCTCACTTTGCTGCTGTCTGAAGCGCCCCCCGCAGCATCTCCACACATGGGAGGGAGTCTGCTGTATAGATAGAGGCCAAGCCCACGAGCCATTCACTGGAAACATCCCCCACCTACCTGGAAAGGGATTAGCAGGTTCACCACCTCCCCAACCAGCTGGGTGTACGTCTGCCGCAGGTGGCGCGGGACTCGGATCTTCGGGTGCTCTAAGACAAAGCAAATGTCCCACATGCCCGTCGCTTTTCTGGGAGCTTTGGGGAATCAGAGCCCCGCGCTTTCGGCGGGATCTCCAGCCCCAACCGCTCCCTGCTTGGGCAGCACAGGATTGGCTGACTTGGCACTGAAATGCAGCCACCTCTGGGCCGGAGCGTAGCTGCCACCACACACCAGTGACACAACACAAGGGGATTATGGAGCAAGTGGGGAATTACTTCTCCAGCAGAAACCTGGGCAGGCTGCGGTTTGCCCAGAACATCCTGTCTCTAATGCACAGGGGCTGTGGAGCTGTAACTGCCCACAGGTGGTCACGGTGTTGGGCTTTTATTGCCTCTTTATGGTTTTGCCTCTGCAGTCTAGTGTTAAGTAACTCTACTGCTGGGACTGGAACACGCTCCAGAGCGCCCCCTACTGAGTCACCGGTGCCTCTCCCTGCAGCACAGCGCCCCCTAGCACTGCACTGGGGTCAGTGCAAACCTGCTGGAGAGAGCGCCTCCTAGTGGGGAAACTGGTTCTCTACAGACTCAGGGGAGAGAGCACTTCTAACTATTTCCTGCAGCAGCTGGGGTTCCCGGAGCTGAGAGAAGATTGCAGGCCGGACGGGGAGGGTTACTAACCGGGACTCTGGTGCTAATACCATGTGCTGGAAACTTACTTCTGTGTTCCCTGGAGAACATAACAGAGAGAAGCAGAAAATGTTTGCGAGCGTATACGGACTTTCTGTCTCCTTTACCCGAGTCAAAATAGCAGCAGGGTGACTCTACCATGGCTGCATTTGTTGGCAGTTCCTTTGGAGGCAAAGGGTTTGTGCTAGTCCATAATAAAAGCAGCGTATGGCTCCCCCAGGATTAAACGTGCAGGGGCTTACCTCTGGAAGGGATATTGTATCGGGAGGAGGGGGGAGTCTAGAATTAAATCTGAGTTGAATGATGCCTAAACAGCTGTGAGAGTAAAACCCAGGCAGCGTGGCGTGGATAGCAAAGCAATGCCTGACATTCCCAGATGGCCTGTGCCCAGCAGCTGAGCTAGCTTCCCCTCCTCGCCCGCTTCTACTTGGTCCTGGAATCTTTTCCTGATGCCCACACTTGCCCTTATCCATCTTGGTGGAGCAAAGAAATCTCACACCCACAAGAAAGAATGTTAATTCATGTGTATCCTTCTCGGCGCCTATACACAGACATCTTCAGGTGTAACTCTCCCTGGGAGAGACCTCGTAATTGTTTCCCCACGTGTAAAATCCTTCTTCCTGCTCTAGTTACATGTGAAATGTGCATTGCGTTGACTGTCCAACACATACATCACAATTCCCCAGTCCTGCAGCTATTTAAAATCTCCTCTGAGCACTCGACCTGATTTGTTGAAACAGGTAAACGGTATCAATAAATAAGTGACAATGGAAGATAACAGCTGGAGACGAGTGACGTACCCACAGCCGGGTTTAGCAGAACAAACGTGCACCATTAATAAGCCATGCACACTATTTTGTTCCCAGCACAGCAAGGAAAGCAGTAACAGGTACACATTTAGAATGAAATGCAAAAATTAAGTTAGTGGCACTTTCTGGTTGAGATTTTAGCTTAACAGAAACCAGGGTGATCAAAACTGTGACTTGGCCCCATGGCATAAGCTTGAAGGCCTCAAACTGGCCAACATACCATAGCTACAGAAAAATAAAATACCACGCAAGGTGGTCAACTTACAGTTTGCCCAGAAGCAGCATTCAGCAAATAATGGATGTTTTGGTTTGGCAGTGTATAGAGTGTATAGAGCCATGTAAGTGCACACACGGAAATAACACAGCAAATGTTGATTTCAACTATTAGACCTTTCAAATGAACACCTTTTGCTGGTGGTCTGGTGATGTCATGAGATGTCTAGTGGTGTTTTAGGAAGTGTCTAGACACAGGTCAGGGACATCCAAACAGGGGTGCCCTGAAATCAATGCAAGTTACATCCATTTACATCAAGGCTGAATTTGACCCAATGACTATTATTTGAGAAACAGCATTTGCTCACAATTGAAAGCCAAACTGTAAGGCATCAGTGGGCAGAGTTAAGGGTTACCGAAAGTTCAACCTTAGCTGAGCACTGACTTATGCGCTTCTTTGTGCCAGCATAAGGTTGCACCAGTGTTGCCTCTGTACAGGCTGCATAGAGTGAGGACACTATCCTACCGAGTATCTCTCTGATGACCACAGGCTGTTCCAGGACAGCTGGAACCCCCATGCCCCCAGCATTCACAGCCGTCACACGGATCTGAAGTCTGTCTCCGGATGTCAGGTTGCGGATCGTGTACCGGGTGGAGAGAACGAGTTCTTTGTTAGCAGCTACCCAGTCTGCAGCTGGAACAAACAAACAAAAGATCTTCCTTAATAAGACAGCAGGTTACAGGCAGAAAAAAGCTAACTGCCAAATAAAGTAAATGTCAGAATGGATTCCGACAATGTTCCTAAGCCCAGCATGGGACCAGTTCTGTGCTAGTGCAACGCACCCGTCTACAGAATTTGTATGGCAGTTTCCCAAAACTACTTCAACACACAGCCAAGCTCTCATGAACTGTGCCCGTGTAACTGATTAGATTCATAGCTAGCAAGTTGTCAATTTCATTCCCAGTAGACTGTGACCCAGAAGACCTCTGGGCAGCCTCGTCCATCCCCAGCGGCACTGGCTAAAGAGTAACGTTGGTTCGGTGAGTTTTGATCTGATTTTCAGTGCGACTCTGCTCACTTCCTCATTTGTGACTGGGGTAATGTTCCCAGAGAGCTGCTTTCTCAGAGCCACTGCATAGCAACACCAGCTTTGAGTCCTGATGTTTTTATGGCTTTCTGGAGTCCAGATCTACATTCATACATAGGGATTCAGATGCTCAGAAACCCCAATATAGGACAAGGAGCCACCTTGGTGTTCCCACCACTGCCTCCTGACTCCAGTATGTGGCTCAGGAAGAGTCACAGATTCCAAGGCCCGAAGGGTGATCATCCAGTCTGACCTCTGGTATAACACAGGCCAGAGACCTGCCCCAAAATAATCCCCAGACCAGAGTTTTTAGAAAGAAATCCCATTGGGATTTTAAAAGGGTCAGCAATGCAGAATTCACCACAACCCTCAATAAATTGTCCCCATGGTTAATTACCCTGGCCATTAAAACTAGACGTCTAATTTCCAGATGGAATTTGTCTAGCTTCAGCTTCCAGCCACTGGATCGTGTTACACCTTCCTCTGCTAGACTGAAGATCCCGTTATTAAAAATGTGTTCCCCGTGTAACTACTTATCGATATAAGTCCTTTTATCCCATGGGAGCAATGCTTCCACCACAGGTCACCACTGGAGTTAAACCTGTGGCCTTCAGCACCAAAAGCTATGGCCCTCTTCCCGTTGAGTTACTGGAGTCAACCCACTATCTAGCAGCAGTAGTAAGCTCTTACCTCTATGGAGATGCTGGCCAATTTTTATTTATTTGGAACTTTTAAAGACATTTTACACAAAATGTTTTGCTGGTTTTCAACCAGCTCCTCCCCTGTGTGGCCTGGCCATGAGTCAGGGACATGACACACTCAGCCAGTGTGCGACACGCTCTTCCCCATTAACACACCACTCGTCACGCTTATTAAGGAGTAACACTTGAGCCTACTTCCATCTCTGCAGCACTCCACCAGGTATCCGTCCAGGCCAGCGGCGCCCGCCCGTTCTGGGGCTTTCCACGTCAGAGACACCGAGGTATCGTTCACGTCTTCCACGACCAGGTGCAACGGGCAGCTGGGCGGCTCTGGAACAAACACGGACATGTTAGAAAGACACGGAACCCCCACTGATGCGCCCCCTCCGGATAGGCCTGGTCGCCACATACAGTCTCTCAATGTGTCTACCACACTCCCACCCCTGCCCTCCTCATCCACCCACAGACACCCATCCTGGTCTTCCCGTCCACCCCACTGACACACCCCTCCGGACAGGCCTGGTCGCCACACACAGCCTCTCAATGCATCTACCACATCCGATCCCAGCCTTCCCCACTCACCCGCCCAAATACACCCACCCCAGCCTTCCCCGTCCATCCCCAGACACCCACCCCAGCCTCCCCGTCCACCCCCCAAGACACCCACCCCAGTCTCCCCATCCACCCCCCGAGACACCCACCCCAGTCTCCCTCACCCATCTACCCAAATACACCCACCCCAGTCTCCCCTGCCCAATCCATTCCCTCCTAAATGCACCCACCAGCCTGCCCATGCCCCAAAACACACCCAGCCCAGCTTCACTCACTCACCCCATTCCCCCTGCCCACCCCATCTCCTAATACACCCTCCTCAGCTCCCTTGCCCACACCCAGACACACTCATCCCAGTCTCCCCCTACCCACTCCATCCCCCTAAATACACCCCTCCCCCCACCAGCCTAACCCCCCCC
>ML677412.1:1448370-1461896 GCA_007922305.1 Dermatemys mawii
GTGACCTCCCCTGGCTTCCATTCACTGACACCCTCACCAACATCCTCCACTGCCCCCCCACTCTGACCTACTCACTAACCCACTGGGTGATCCCCCTCCAGTCCTCCACCACTCACTGCGCCGCCTGCCAAAGGCCAGGACACTGAATTCCATGAGTGACAAAGAGTCCTGTGGCACCTTAAAGACTAACTAAAGGATTAGAGCACAAGCCACGTCGGCATGCATCTGACGAAGTGGGTATTAGCCCACAAAAGCTTATGCTCTAAAACTTCAGTTAGTCTTTAAGGTGCCACAGGACTCTCTGTCACTTCTGCAATTCCAGACTAACACGGCTGCCCCTCTGATTCTCGAATTCCATGAGTCACTCATCTGCTCCCGCCTGGCACTTCCTGGGTCCCTGGCATCCCCATGAGTCACCTTGGGTTGCAGACAAGGTGAGCAGGTCTCCCCCGCCTTCCCAGAGGGGTCTAGCGGACATGGGAGCAGGGCTTACTCTGTCCAGCTGCCTGTGGGCCAAGAGGGGAGGAGGCCAGTGCCCGATAGAAGTGTCATCACCACTGTTTAAAAGCCCCATGTGATCTCTCTTTTCCTCCCTACTTTTCCCTGAGGCACACAGAAAGCTTTCTCCTCTTTCTCCACATTTGTAGTTGTCCGAGCTGTGGCCGGGGGAACGTTTTGCGGGGTCTGTTTCTGCCCTCCGGGGCCAGCTGCGGAGAAAGCTCTAGCTGCTGCCCCAGTGGGCAGGACCCGGGTCTGACTCAGATTTCCTTCCACGTTTCTGCTATTTTTCGCCGTGTTAAATGCAGGTGTAGGTTTAGCACGGGTTCGTTTCGCCCCCAGAAATCACAGTGGCCAACTTGAACGGTGCTGTGACCCCAGACACTGGGTGCAGAAAGCTAAGCCTAGACTCCTGGGACGGGAGCTGCTGCTAGTGGGGTGAGTGACCACCACCCAGGGCCTCCCCTTTCACCAGGCTGGGGTTACAGTTGCAGCGCTGGGACAGAAGATGCTGTGGAGGGTGACCGGTGCCCCTCCCTTGACTACAACTCAAAATCCCGTCCAAGAAGAGAGCACCCATGTTTATGACAGAACACTAGTGATGCACACGTTAAAATAAATGTCTTTGCAAGGATTGCAAAAGCACCTAAAACATGTCTAGTTCTGCTAAAGAACTGAAAAATCAGAATAAAAGGCAAACGTATTTTAACAAGGGGGGAAGAAAATAGAGAGTGAAAAACCAGGTCATTTTTCTGACACGTGCTATACCAAAGCACAGCTTGTTTTATAAATGACTTGACCCGTATTACATTGTAAATAAACTAAATTAATCTGTGTATACATTTGGGTTACTTAAAACAAGGAAATGTAACACCAAACAAAATGAACAAACATACAAAAAGTTTATCCTGTTAACCAACTTAAGCTATTTAAATGTGCATCTCACAGACCACAAACACCAGGAAATATCAGTACACAGTGGAAAAAATCCACCGTGTTGAAAATATTTTTTTGAAGGGTCTTATAAATAACAGACTGGTCCACTACACTTCTGCCCACTCTACATGGACAAACAACTATGCAATCAACTTTAGAAATATTATAAAAAACACTAGCCCAGCCAGGTCTAACTCTTATTTAAACTGCATATTATTAAGCAAAGTAAGTTAACGCATATACCTGTGGTTTTAAATCTTTCTTACTAAAATATGGTGAAATTTGGTTACTGTGTAAAAATAAATGTATCATTACTGCATCTGTCTTGGCTAATTAACATGACAGCATCTTATCAGGAATGAGCACAAAACTCAAGGGTTGGTCAAAAAACTATTTCACACTATTTCTGGTATCTCTTAAACTACTGTAGGACACTCCAAAATCTAGATGAAATTATTGGCTGCATTTCAAGATGATCTAAATATCTTCTTGAAACAGGAGTAATAGAATATATATATAAACACATCAACTATTTTGACCACCAGGAAGCGAAACCATTTCTAAACTATGGTACTGAGGGCCTGGCCACTAAGAAACGGTACACCATTTACAATATGCAGACCATTGCTAAACTGTAAAAACACAAGGACAAATCAATACATTATTTCCAGTAAACAATCTAAAGGCGAGGGAAGATCATGTTGGTAGGTAAATTATACATACCACTTACCATGTAACTCCCATAACCAACTCATTAGAAAACACTGGAAAGGGAAAATTGGCCAAGCTTCTTAACAATAAGCAGTTAGCTAACTGGTAACAAAAACTATAGCTAACTGGCAGTGTTAAAGCATGTAACCAAATTCCCTTTAAGAACCATTTGAGGTCAGTAACACAACATCCTAACTGAGGCACGTTATTCAAAACAATCTTGCTTAGTATCTGTTCCACGTACACTTCTTTGATGGTATCATCACAATACCTGATCCTGACACTGCAATATTTAATAAATTGGTTACTGTTCATTCGGCAGTATCTACACTGAACTGGAAGGCAAGAGCTACGAAAAACAGCTGAATCTATGTCACATACTGGTGTATCATGCAACAATGCACACCTGATAAGCACCCCACACAGCTTCTTACGCCAGGGATGTTTTTAACATCACCACCCCAGAAAGGCTCAGCCCAGCATCAGAGAGAGAACTAGCCGTTCCTGTTTCCTGCCCAGTAAAGCTTCTCAAATGGCAAAAATCAGCAGGAAGAGTGACCTAGAACATGAATGGACAGTACTGTGTAATAACTAATTACAAGAAAGTATCACCTGGACAACAAACAAGCAGGGGCCCTCTTGACTAATATATGCTGGCTAATTTATAAATATATATCAATAATACATATTATCTACACCATACATATACATAATGGTATGCAGTAAGCCACCACCAACATTAATCACAGATATAACAGTGATATAGCATAAACCGGCCTATATCAAAACCCCATTCACTTATGCTAAGTATCCCATAACACCTTAGATTTGCTGAAGTAAGCATTTCACATAGGCAGAGAGGAAACTTGTCAAAAATCAAGATTCATTCGTTTTATGTCTTAGTACAAGCGAGAGAAAGATCTTAATGGATCAGTACCAAAACAAAGATAAGGAAAGACCAGAACAACAAATTAGGGAACAGGGACAAGCCGATGGATTGAATTTTAGGGATGTGTAAAGAAATGCGTAACTTGTAAAATCATATAAATAGTACCAGCTAAAATGTGTAACTTGGGAAGCATACCTTCTGCATAAGATAAGTGTAACATCTCTGTACCGAACTGCGCTTTGGAAATTGGTACAATATAAACCCATTTTCCTGTACCATATTCATAAACCTGACTAACATTGGTTCTTTCTCTTAATTATATCTCATAACAAACCAAAGTAGGGTCAAACAATACACATTTTGACTAAAAACAGAAACATTTTGAAATATTTCAGTTTTCAGGCATTCCATTTATCGATGAAAAATTGTAAATTTTCTGGGGCTTGTGGACATTTTTCACGAAAACAGAAGAAATTTTTCAGCCAGGCCTAAGAATAATATATACCTGCTTCTCAGGGAGGTTGTGAGGCTTCCTTAATTATTGCTTTGAAAGTCTCCGATAACACACGCCACCTAACTGATAAGGTATCACTCTAATTCACAGCACTCTCACGTAGAATCTCGAATACATCTTGGAAATGACCTGCCAACTCTGGCTTTCCTATTTTCCCTTCGTTTAGGAGGGTGGCAAGACTAGACTAGAGCAGAATGGGGGAAACTAGTATCCTGAAGTTCTGTTTTTCCTAAGGTGCTTAGGCCCAGATCCTCAAAGGTGTTTGGGTGCCTAATTCCCATTGAAACCAATGGGAGTCAGGTGCCTGAAGACCTGGACCTATGTGTATGTGTTACATGGTATAAAATAATCACATGGTGACCCAGCATTGTGTCATTTGTGTTACCTCTCAGTCCATATACAGGTGGCTCATCACCAGAGCACCTGGATGCCAAATGCAAGATTAAGAAGAGCACCGGTCCTTCCTCAACAGACCAGAGTCCTCACGTCTCACCCATCGGAGGTCACTTTCCCAGGCCCTTAAGCTTTTGTCTTCAGAAGCGGGGCACTGAGAGAAGGCTCACGCAAATGGACAAGTCCGACCGCACCCTACAAGTGGAAAAACTCAGGTTCATCCAGATTTCCAGTAATAGGAAATTACGTAGTCAAGGATATTCCCCCCGATCTGGCCTGGGCCCCCAGCACTTTCCCTCTGAGGACCATCTCTGTTAACTACAGCTCTTGTCTTGTGGCATGGAGACAGAAGCGATCTCGGAGACAGCTGTAGCCTGGGGCTCCTGAGATTAAGACCAGCACCTTGCCATGGATCCAGAATTAGACAACCAGTCATAATAACATTATGTAAATGCAGGAGGACTTTGTGTCCTTGTGTTGTGGAAGAAAGCAGTGACACCAAAGGCCCAAAATAAATTCAGGACTCTTCTTGTCCTTGTGGGAGAGGCCTGTGAAAGGCCTGTCCTGGGGGATTATTATTAGTTAAACGTTGACACCGTGCATGGAAGACACAGTCCCGTTCTGATGAGTTTAGTGTCAGAGAAATCATCTGCAACCTGCCCCCAGTGTCTAAACCCAGTGTTCACGATCTCATTAAGGGCACTGGGAGAGGTAACACCAAAGCACGGTTCTGTAGAAATCTGATAGTCCCGGATAACGGATGGGAAGGATCAGAGGATATTTACAGTTTGATATCTTCAGCCTGCACACCTTCAAAGTCACTGAGTTACTTCTCGCCTTTTATTAAAAGTTTCTTTTCTACACTCAGACTCCGTGCTGGCGAGGGGGGGAAGTTTTGTCTCTCCGGGGCACCCAAGGGTGGTGTGTCATTTCCCCAGGTTGCTGGGTGGGGGGGTTAAGCTGGTTCTGTGTTGTATCGATGGAAAGGAACCCCTAGAGATTGAACCTGGCCCTGGTTGCGGCCGGAAGGGTTCAACCACGCATATGGAGAGATCACAGTGAAGGAGAAGACTCACAGAGCCTGGCGGCGAATGTCACTTCAGAGAAGCCCCTTAAAGGCAAACAACGTGTCTGTCATTTCATGTTTGCCTGGACTCACAGAAGCGGCATTTCCTGGCTTAGCCTCACCAGGATATTCACAGCAGGCTGAGTCAAATCCCTTGGATACGCAGCAGGTGGACTTGTACACAGAGAAGTTCCCCACTCTGTGTGTCACGCACAGACATTTACCTCACTTGTAAGCAATGCTGGCAGGTGCATCCTCTGGAAAGTGGGCAACCAATCGGGGTTCCTCCCGACGTGTGTCCCTCTCTGTCATACCCCGTTCTTCGGCACTTCGGTAGGGCAGTGACCTGGGGGCTGCTCTCAGGGTTTGTTCATCTGGGACGGTCGTTGGTTTTCTTCAGTTATATCATTTTATTAATATTTCCTTTATTGCTGAACAGGGCAGTCAAAACCAGTCAAAACTAAGGCCATGTTTCACATTCTGTGCTCTGTATCTCCGAGCTCCTTTGTATGGTGACTCCCGCAGTTGCTATGAGTCCTTCTGTCAGTAGATGGAGACCAGGCGGGAGGGGGTGTGGGGAGGAGAGAAAGGAGGCCTATATTTTCAGATGTGACATATCCTTTTGGATGCCCTTATGGGACCTGAAAGGAGCCTGATTTTCAGACAGAGCGAGAAAGTTCCCAGCACTTTCTGATCATCAGAATTAGGGGCCTTCAGTGAGGTACCCAAAATCACCAGTCACTTTTGCAGGGCTGTTGGAGATGAGCCCTGGATAAAGCTCCCAATTTGAGGTTTCCAGAGCACTAAAATCAAAAGGCATCTTTTCCTTTCTGGAATTGGCTGCTTCAGTTAGAAATGGCCCCAAGATCCACCCACACAACAGAACAACTCGCACCCGGGCTGGCATGTTAATAGAATGAGAGAAAACAGTTCAGTGGACAGTTATTGCCAACATGCCAGTATGACAAATGCCGATTCAGCTGACACCAATGAGACATATTATACACAGTGCCCAGTTGGCTACACCAGCACAGACTGTGGGAGCTTCAAAAATCAGATCAGGCCCCACCCTGGAGCAGGTCAGGAACTTTCTGACAAAACAGCTTAGCTGGAAAATGCCAATTTGTCGAACCCAAAATGTTTTGTGGGAACACTTTGAGTGTGAAGCCTGCCTGGTTTCCTGACAGACTTCTGGGTAGCCTGA
The DNA here is from genome assembly GCA_007922305.1 of Dermatemys mawii. Lineage (NCBI taxonomy): Eukaryota > Metazoa > Chordata > Testudines > Dermatemydidae > Dermatemys > Dermatemys mawii. The sequence continues at coordinate 1,454,582 of ML677412.1, forward strand.
GCTTTCAGGGGCCATGGCTCAAGGGCAGCCCAGCTGGTGGGATCCCCAGGTTCCCTGGTATGGAGCCAGGCTATTCGGTGTCTGGCAGTGGCGAACCAGACAAGACATCTCGATTTCACTCAGAAGCTCTCCGGCTCTGCATTCTTCCTTTCAGAAACACCAGGGGTCGCTGTTTCCCAAACGAACACTTTTCTGCATTTCCAGTTGGCAGCAAATTTCAAGAATGTTGGTTTCCGGCCAAACTGGAATGAACCCAAAATTTCGAAACTTCCACAAACTGGAAATTCCAAGTTTCCGCCCGCTTTATCCAAACACATCTAGGGAGGTGATCATAACATCCTGGGAATATCCCCGCTCAGATCCTCGCCTGGCCTTTGGCACAAACGGAGAAGAGCTGCCCTAATGAATCTAGCCCAGGATTACAGTGCAGGATGGGGAGTTTTAGTGATTGCTGGGCGGATGCACACGTATCAGAGATGATATTCATTGATAAATCAAAGCAAATCTGTATTAACGTCGCATCCTTGCCTCAGACCACACCGCATATAAAATAAAGATGGGCTTTAGAATCAGCACAGCTCAGTACAATGGATACACCATTTTTACAGTCTTCTACTCTTCTGTACCCTGCACCTCTGTTAGACACAGCGCACATCCAGGTGTGGCTTTGCATATAATTATTTAGAGGGACCCTAATGGTCAAAGTAGCCACATCATCTTAGATTGGTAGGCGGACCCCCGCTCCCCCAGCTCTGCCCCACTGGCTGATGATAACACCCAGGTCTACGTGCCCGTAGTTCAGATTGGTGGGTGAGGTAATATCTTTTATGGGACCAGCTTCTGTCGGAGAGAGACACGAGCTTTTGAGCTTACCCAGAGCTCTTCTTTGAGTGTGTGTCAACTGGAAATCTTGTTTCTCTCACCAGCACAAATTGGTCCCATAAAAGATATCCCCTCACCCACCTCATCTCTCTAATCCCCCGCGAGCAACACAGCAACCCTGCCTCCAACAATGTAGTTCAGCCTGTTTGCTCTGTCTGGCTCCCAGCACACTCCTGGGGACTTGGCGAATGGCGTCTCTCTCTGCTGGGGAGGAAGCAGAAGCTATGTGGCTACTGAGGACCCATGACCTCTAAGGATAGAGAAGAGTGAGGTGGCCACACTGACATCCAACTGGCCATGCCGGGCGGCTTCCTGACGTGGGGGCTGGAGGAATGGATCTACAGGAGGCTGGCGCCTCCCTGTCTGTGAAATTCCAGCTTCCCCCTCAGAGAGACCTCCAGGGCGTACCCCCTCCCGGTCAACGTGGGCGAAGGCTTCCGCAAGATAGGCTGTCATCACCGGACCCAGAGACCCCCAGGGACTGTGTCTGTCCGGGCCAGGGATCTATAGACTCTTAAACTGGCAATGACTTCACTCCATGCGCCGGACGTGGACCATGACAGATGCCGTTATTAGCCAGACGACAAAGCTCGCTGGGGAGCAGGGTGCCGGGGGCAGGAAGAGATCTGTCAAATTAGGCAGCCCAAGGGACCCTGTGCGGGAGGGAGAGGCGCAGTGGATATAGCAGGGAGCTGGGTTACTCCCCAGCCTACAGGATCCAGAAGGTGAGAAAGGCCCAGGATGCAAGAAGCCAGTTTCATCTCCCAGCCCGTCAGGATCCCGTGGGGCCCCAGCTGCTGCGGAGTGGGAGGGGCTGGTTCCTTCTCTCTGCCAGGTTGTGCGACTCGCAGAGGGAGATGAAGGCCACGTGCTATGTTCATATTTTCCTGTCAATGATTTATGAATCAAACTGAACCCCCTCCCCTCCCTGCACGCACCACTATTGTGCGACAGGACTTTCGCTTTCCCCTCCACCGCTGGCTGAAGCCTTGGGCTGCTTCCTCCCTTCCCCCGGTTCTGGGAAGTCGTGTTGTTTCGAGGGTCAGGCATGAGAGCAGATATCCGAGCCTGTCCCTGCTCGAGGGTAAACTTAGCCTGGCCTTTCGCAAAGGACTTGCGGCGGGAAAATGCACCGTAAATCAGGACTGCGCGTGCCAACAAATACTTGGGGATTAGCAGAATGCACGGGATGACTCGGCGGAAAATGTGGAGTTGATTGGGGGCTGATTGGGCCTCCCCCATGTAACCCAGGCAGAGGACTACCCAGCCTGATCTCTTCACCCCTCCTCAGGTCACCACGGGGAACAGGCCCTAACACGGGCACTTATTGTAAACTGCCCTTTATTCCTTCAAGTTTCAAAGTAACCGGAGAGATGATGGGCCCCACAAGGTCCAACCTGACCCCATAGATCAGGCTAACAGTACAACAGAAGCACACAATCCCCATCATGCCACTTCAATGACGCCTCCTTTTCCTCGGGCACGAGCTACGTGATACAAATCATCCCCGACTTGCCTCACAGTCTCTCTCGGTGATCAAATGTTGACGCAAATGCTCCTCAATGCCCACTCTACTTACTGGGTGATAAAATATTTCCACCATTGTAAATATGCTCATTGACCTGTGATGGGATGTTGGATGGGGTGGGATCTGAGTTACTACAGAGAATTCTTTCCTGGGTGTCTGGCTGGTGAGTCTTGCTCATGTGCTCAGGGTTTAGCTGATCACCATAATTGGGGTCGAGAAGGAATTTTCCTCCAGGGCAGATTGGCAGAAGCCCTGGGGATTTTCATCTTCCCCTGCAGAGTGGGGCACGGGTCACTTGCTGGAGGATTCTCTGCACACTGAAGTCTTTAAACCATGATTTGAGGACTTCAATAGCTCAGACATAGGTTAGGGATTTACTGCAGGAGTGGGTGGGTGAGATTCTGTGGCCTGCGTTGTGCAGGAGGTCAGACTAGATGATCATAATGGTTCCTTCTGCTCTTAAAGTCTATGAGAACTAATGCCTGTGACCAAACACACCCTGGTGTTCACACCCTATACACCATTGTAATCATCTTGGTATAAAATATGCCTCGTGAGATATCATTTGAAAACTAATAACTCCCTTGTCAACAATGTCTGCAACTTGAGGGGAGGCTTAGGTTGGATATTAGGAAAAACTTATTCACTAGGAGGGTGGTGAAGCACTGGAATGGGTTACCTAGGGAGGTGGTGGAATCTCCTTCCTTAGAGCTTTTTAAGGTCCAGCTTGACAAAGCCCTGGCTGGGATGATTTCTTGGGGTTAGTCCTGCTTTGAGCAGGGAGTTGGACTAGATACCTCCTGAGGTCCCTTCCCTAATCTTCCATGACTCTATCATTCTAAAGGTCACGCCCCACTGAGTCCTGCAGCACTTGAGTTTTCATTTGAATCCTCTCCCCACCTCCTACTGACTCAGCATAGTTTGGGAGATGTGAAGGGTTGAAGGGTTATAGGGAGTTGCTGCAGTGAGCAGCTTTTCACTACATCAGCAATTTCAATTTAACGGAAAAAAAATCTAGTTAAGGGAAGTGAAAGCAGCAATAAACAATACATATCTATAAACACGTTGGGGAAAGGGGAAGTTTGCTGTAATGATTGTAAAGGAGAAATTATAAGAGGCAGACAATTGATAAAGAACATAAAGGCAACCATGAGAAAAATCGACAGCAAGGACAATAAGAAGAATATCAGGAACAAAAGAAATTCTGGCAATTCCAACAGTCACCAGCCTCGAATGAAATGCAGCATTTTTTAATTGGCAGGATCAGATCACTTGCACCCAACCGTATTAAAAGAATTAGCCTTGGCACTCACTCTTATGTCCCTGATGCTGATTTTTAATCAGTCTCGGCTTACTGGGGAATTCCCAGAAGGCTGGAAAAAAGCTAATTTTGTGCCAATGTTTCAAAGGGCAAAAGGAGGATCTGGAAGTATGGCCAACTAGCCTGGCGTTGATCCCTGGCAGAATCAAGGAATGGCTAGTATAGGTGGAATGAGTAAAAAAAAAATATATCAAAGAATAAAGGGTAATTAGTGGCAGTCAGTAATGGGTTGTATGGAAAAAACGTCCTATGAAACAAACAAGATCAGTTTTTGAGGAGATTGCGAATTTCGTTGATGAAGTTAAGTGTTGAGATAATGGACTTCGCTAAGGGGGTTGATTTAGTACTGTGCACTGTAATACTTCAGTGCAACCGTACCCATATTTCCCCTCCATGGTTCAGCAAGGGCATCCTCCAGGCCCCTCTCTTGGGTAAAGACCAGTGTCTCTCTTTCCCCGCCGCCCTCAAGGTTTTCCAGGCTGCATCGTTCCCTGCCGACAGTGAGAATTCCCCAGCAAGTCGGGGCTGTTTGGTTTTCTCCGCAGAGGCTATGAATGGATTAATTGCCCATTTCTTTCTAAGCAAGTACATTTATTCTTAAGGTGAAAGCTTTACCAAGAAAGCACATTGAAAACAAGAAAAGAATCAATGCTTCCCAAGATCACCCCAACGCATCAAGAGCTCTGGCTGGTGTGCAGGGATTCTGTGGTTACAAGTTCATAATATCAGAGGGGTAGCCGTGTTAGTCTGGAATTGCAGATAACCCTGTTATCTTTAAGCTGGCTCTTGCCTACCTATTTATACCTGCCCCTGGATTCTTCCACTGCATGCATCCGACAAAGTGGGTATTAGCCCACGAAAGCTTATGCTCTAATACTTTAGTTAGTCTTTAAGGTGCCGCAGGACTCTTTGTCAAGTTCATAATAGATGGTAGCTCTGAACAAGTCCCTCAGAACAGGAAGGACTGCTCCTGTCCTGGACAGAAGGTTCTGCCCATTTGCTGGATCAGAAAACAAGCCTTGATTCCATTTAAACTCACCTATTTATCCAAAAGTCCTTCCTTTGTCTGCTGGCTTCTAGAGAATCCACTGTGAACCAGTATGTGCAACCTCTGGAGGTGTTACAGCCTGACCCAATTTGGCTAATCACTGTCGCTCTATTCTTAGTCATCCTTCCCCATGCAATTACAGACAACCACCGTCCCACAATGATATGTAAACTTCATGCAGTGAGATCTCCAAAGCCAGTGCAGCAAACCGGCATATCTGTCTCACACAGCATTCTGATTAACAGTTTAGCACTACGCAAAACTCAAAGCAGCAAATATAAAATTAATTTTAAAGAAGTGGTTAACTGATTTTAAAGACCTGGTTAACTGAACTCTAGTGGAGTTCTCCAGAGCTCTGCTCTCTGGCCCAAAGCTATTCACTATAGCTACCAAGGATCTAGGAGAAATTATACATTAATTGGTGGTGAGGTGGGCAGACTCTGCAAAGACTGGTGAAGTGATAAATAGGTCAGCGATACAGAGCACTTGGAAAACTGGGTTTATTTGAACACCGTGCATTTTTAATACAGCCAAAAAAGGTCACGCACCTAGGATCAAAGCCTGTACTTCACACATACAGCAGAGAATTGTATTCGGGAAAGTCGTGACTCTGAAAAGGACACAGAAGTGCTGGTGGAACCCAACTGAACATTACCTCCCAGTGCAATGCGGGGGCTAAGACAGCTAATATGACCCTTGGGTACATAAACAGAAAGAGGTTGAAGCCACTGGGTCATTGAGGCTCGCTGGCCTGTGTTCTGCAGAGGGTCAAAGTGGCTCCGGCCATGCTAGCCCTCCAATCTAGAACAGCTGCGGTCTTACCTCAGGCTCTCCGTGCGGTGCTGAGGGACTTCAAGCTGGCTTGGTGCGCAGAGGTTTCCCTGGGTGTCAGGAGATGCATTTTTGTCTCTGGGCCGTGGCTGAGGCAGGGCTGGATTTTGGGTGCTGAATGACTGATGAGGAGGAGCACGGCTCTGGACAGGCCCCTGCAGCAGGAGCGGAAACGTGATCAGGGCAGGGCCGCAGGGCCTAGCAGCCGCTGCCCCCAGGTGCGAAGCAGGGCTGTCCCCCCCACCCCCCACAAGGAGCACGGCTCTCCTGTCCCAATCTCACCTTCTCCTTCCCTGGTATGCAGATTAACCCCACCTCCCCCCCACCAGGGGCAGGCTCTTAACTACCCCCTCCATGTGCAGCTCCCCCGCAGGGGCAGGGGTCTCCCCCCAGCTGTGCAGACAGTGCCCCCCACGCCCCCTGAATCGGTGTGCGGGTCTGTGACACTTTCAAGGTTACCTGAGGGGGTTCAGGGTAAATCGCTGCTGCCGGCTGGTAGCACAAGGAAACCTTATCTGTGCCCCCCTGGGGAAACTCGCCCCCAAATGACCAGCTGCTGATGGCACAAGCACCCTGCGAGCCCCATTCTCTCCTTTGGCAGGCTAAGGGGTTGGCACACCCCAGCTTTTAGGCCCCCTACGTGAGCAGAGACCACCTGGGGCAAAATCTATGGAGTTAGTTAGCCCCCAGAGCTCACCCTGGCCCTGGGGCACAGGCTCCCTCCTTCTGTACCCTCCCGTGCCCAGCCCCTCAACTTCTGGGCTGCCCCTCACGTCTCTGCCACCCAGCCCCATAGCGTCCCTCCTTCAGTGTCTCCGAGCCTCCTGTCACGAGACCCTGGCAGAGGCGCCTGCATAAAGGACACTATCTTGGGCCCTTTAGACCCCACTATTTTACAGGGTACAGAACTCCCCAAAATACTCCCCTACATACCTCCAGTTGTTGGTGTAATATTGTGAAGCTGGTGAGCAGAGGGGACCCATCTGCATGGGGGGCAGAGGCAGGGCCCGGTGGCCAACGTGGGGCATCTGGGTCACAAGCTTCACCCCCCCGAGGGGGGCCAGGGCTCTGTTCTCCTTCTCCGTGCGCAGCCAGCTCCCCCCACCCCAATATATGCAACTTCTCACCCCTAACAGAGCTCCCCTCAGGAGTGCAGCTTCCCTCCCCCATCTCCCCCAGGTGTGCAAGGCCCCCCTTCCCCAGGTGTGCAGCACTCCCCCCCAGGTGTGAAAAGTCCCTCCTTCCTCAGCCCCCCCAGGTGTGCAGCGTTCCCCCCAGGTGTGAAAAGTCCCTCCTTCCTCAGCTCCCCCAGGTGTGCAAGGCCCCCCCTTTCCCCAGGTGTGCAGCGCTCCTCCCCCAGATGTGCAAAGTTCCCCCTTCCCCAGCCCCCACCAGGTGTGTAAGCCCCCCCTTTCCCAGGTGTGCAGCTCCCCTCCCTCCCAGCCCCCCCCGCAAGGTGTGCCGCCCCCCTCCCCGCCCCGAAAGCGAAAGCGGCAGCGGCGGCGGGAGGCGGAAGCGCGGTGCCCGCTCCGAGCTGCAGACGGACTCGCCGCCCGGACGCCGCGCTGAGGGCCCCGCGGGAGGCGAGCGGAGCCGGCATGGCCGGGGCGGGGATCGCCAACTTCTTCCGAAACAGCTTGCGGCGCCGCTCGGCGCGGAGAGGTGAGGGGGGCGGGGGACCCCCAAGCCCAGCCCCCGGGGCGCC